>CM046531.1:8779951-8961195 GCA_024713555.1 Spirodela polyrhiza | reverse complement strand
ATAGGAATCTGATTAAATGGCCAATTCAGCTTTCCCAACGGAAATATATATTTTGAATCACAACTTTGACATTGTGAATCTTGTAGCACTGTTGTGGATGTTAGATCTTGCCATGGGATCTAACATATGGATTTCGTCAGGTGAGCAATTCAGCTTTGCCAGGGGCTATGACAATTTTTGGGGGTGTGACACTACATTTCGTTTTTGCTAGTACCGCACTTTGTTTGGTATTTTTTTTCAAATCATTATGTGGATGGTACAAGGAACTCTTTGAGAGGCGTAGTGAAAAGTTGGCCTTAGTGAGATCAGTCAATTCTAAATGATTTTGTCTTTCTTTCCTTTTTTGCACCCATCTTTCATGAGGATGGCTCTTTTTGCACCCATTTTTTGCACCCATCTTTGAGAGGCATCTTTTGCCTTTTCCTTTTGCTAATAATTTCCTCTTTTATGTTGTCTTTGATAAAGTTATATCTTTTCAGAAAACGAATTTCAGGATATTAAGTTTTTTTTGCTTTGGTTGATTTTCTTCCCATCCTCCTCACTTGTTCTTCCAATTACATGCATAAAAGCTGATCTAACTTGTCTCTCTAAAGGAACTCATCATCACTGGTGGTACTTGGGAATGAGTGTTCTATCATCATTTGTGTGTGTTTTAGTCACATAGCTGAGATTGAGCACTATGATTATGAGTAGATATGGATGGTTTATGGTCTTCTTACACAAGAAAACTGAATTTTGATTTCTTCCTTCTACAGCTGTAATAGGGATAGTGATGATGAAGAGAGATTACAAATGGCAACCTTGGTGAATAATTTCAGCCAGGCCTTCCATTCTGATAACAATGACAAACATGTAGCCGTCACTTTGAGAATTAGGAAGAGTAATGCATATGTTTAGGATTGTGTTTATCATTTTTGAATTTTTTTTATTTTCACTTTTAACTTTAGGGTTCAAGAAATTTTTTATAGGTCTTTAGAGATAATATTAAAAATTTGAGTCTTGCACTTAATTTTTGAAATTTAGAGTACAGTTTTATAGTTGAATGTATTCTGGTGCATTTTCTAGGTTTTTCATTTGGGTATAGGCTTTAAAGTATGCTGCTTAAATTTTTGTGCATAGGGTTTATAATTTAGTGCTTAGGGTTTATAGTGTAGTGATCAGCATGAAAATTACAAGGGTCAGAGTCTGTATGGAACTTTTGGTGGTTAGGGCTTATAGTGTAGTGATCAGTATGAAAATTATAAGGATCAGAGTCTATATTTAACTTTTAGTGGTTTGGGTTTATAGTGTAGTGCCTGGGGTTTACCATTCAGGATTTCTAATTTAGACTATAGTTAAATTTTGTTACTTATGGTGCATAGTAAAGTGTTTAGGGTTTGCCCTTAGGCTTTCTTATTCATTGGTTTATGGGTTTGGGCTTACTATTTTGGGATTAGTGCTTACAATTTAGAGTTTATTATTTATAGTCTGATATATTTTCATGCATTATTTAAGGTTTATTCATGAGGATTTTTAGTTTATGGTTTGTTCTTATTATTTGGGCTTTAGTGGTTATAGTTTAAGATTTACAATTTGTGTGTTCAATTTCTAGGTTTTTCATTTAATATTTAATTTTTGGATTGTAGGGAGTATTATTTAATATTTAGTGTAGGGGAAACTTTATATATAAATATTTAAATCGATGCATATATTTTAAGTCTCTAATTTAATTTAATTTAATCTAAATATGGTGATCTTGTTTTTTAAGTAGGATTTATTGCTGTCCTCAACTCTCAAGGCGCAATCATAGTTTGTGGAACATAGATCTAATGGTTACTCATTTAAGGTTTTTGGGTCTAGGGTTGGGTTTCTCCATTTGATTTAAGGCTTAGAATTAGAAAAATGAATAATTTATACTCATTTAAAAAGAACAATATACTAGTAATTTGTACTGAATTGTAATTTAGGGCATAGGGTTTCACCATTGATGTGGGCTAAACTTTTATAATATTATCATGACACTTCACAAAGTCATAATGATGGTAGGCCACCTCTTAAGATGATATCACATAGGGTTTCACCTCTTAACATGATGGTTGCCTTAAGAGGCACCCCCCTCTACTCTCCACTCTATGTCGTCCGTTTCCTAGAAGGTGTCAAAAGGAGGTGGTAGGGCTAAGAGAGAGTGTTGGGGTGGACCATGTGGATGGAGCTAATATAACTCACAAAATATTTCATAGGTAAGTACTAACGCATTCACATTTTAACTTTGATAGCTGATATTTTATGTTAATTCACATGATCTTTCCTTGATTTTACCTCAATTATTATATAAAAATAAATCATTAGCCCACACTTATAAAAAGATATATCCATTGAGAACTAAAAATTTTATTCAATATTGAGATCATTCAGAATTAATGATATATTGTTATAAGTATAAAAAAGATTCAGTAAGCTTTTCTTATTGTTGTTTTCTATTGCTGCAATAGCCAATGTATTATCTGCATAAGAAATTTATAATTTAGAATTTCTTAAGCTAAACTTTTTCATGTTTATCAACCTTCTTTATAAATGGATTTCATGGTTTTCGTTTTATTAATATTTTCAAAGTAAATGAAATAAGGTTTTAAGATGCAAATGATGTATCACGAATTAGATGAAAATATATGTTATAATAAGAGAGATCAAAATGACGATTTTCAATGATTTTTGATAGTCTTAGAATATTTGAAATTAAATGATCAAAAAATTTATAAATAACTCAGATGAAAACTACCCCTTGTTTTCAATCAGGGTTTTCTTAAAATAAATAAGTGGATTAGGAATTAAAAATGAATGAAAAGTGAAAACAGGACTTGCCTATTTGTCAAGCAGCAAAACCCTTAGAAATTTGAAATTTAAAATATTAATTTTAGATTAATTTATAAAAATGTAAAACAAAATTGTTCATTCCCTTGTCTGTCACCCATGGTCAAGAAAAGAGAATTTTTAAAGTCTAAAATCAAATTTTAACTAATTTCTTGAAGAACAATGCTTTTTATTCAATTAAATTTTTGGAAATAAGTAGTTTTCCATTCAAACTCTGTCACGCAATTAACAAAAAAGATGCTAGAATAAAAGTAAAGAGCTGAAAAAACATAAATGAACGTTATTACCAAGAATATTTTTTCCTTCCTTTTTCTCCATGCTCTTTGCTTACATCAGCTGCCCTTCTTCTCTCTCTTGCCAAACCTGCCTCTTCTCTCTCCTTTGCTCATTATCATCATCTAGATCTGAAAATCAAGCCTTCAATCAGTTCCCCATGTCTTGTACAATTTTTGATTTTTTCCATCTTCCTATTTCTAGAAAAAATGAATTCACATTAATATCAAAAAAGTAAATGTAATCAGTTTTCATTGATCCACAAAGAAGATACCAAACTTAAATGACAATGCTTTATTGTTCTCCACGTAAATATGAATCTAATGAAAAGTAAAATTAATCAAAGATGGAAGGGAGAGGGAGAGTAAACTAGATATTGTGTGCTGCATCAGGTGTAACCAGCTCCTCCATTGGCTTATCTTGGCGGATTTACTAAACTACATTGCAGTAATCAACAAAATAATTTAAGTTAACAGAGTAATAATAAAAATGATGGAAGCAAGACTAAACAGAGGAAAAAGAGTGCCTCAAGATAAAGAGAGGAGAGGAAGGAGATAGATAGAGAGAGAGGGAGAGAGAGAGAGGAGAGAGATGAGAAACCCCTCCCCTCCCCTCCTCCTCATGTTGCTACATTTGTCGCCTATGAGGGAACTAATGCAGTGGTCTAGGCAGTAGAGTGGACACATGAATCTCTCAGGTACTTAATTGAGTCTTGCGATAACACACCCACTTATGAAGGCCCATGTTTAAGGTTTCAGGTCTATGTTTTATAGATTTTTTTCTTCTCATCTAATGGCATGAGACTTGAGGCTCAAAAACCTTTTAGGATGGGATCTATCCTAGTAATGATCTAGTCTCAGCAGACTTAACCTCTAGGGTGTGTTGCCTGAAGCCTAGCTGCCTTCTTAGGAGGTTGAACAAGGAACGAACAAGTAAGGAAATGAAGACGTGAACAGATCCTCCCCTCCCCTCCACACCCATCACGAGTTGTTTTCCCATTCACTATTTCCTATGGCTGTTTCTACCATACGGGGGCTTCAACCAGGGTTCTTCTAGGAACGAACAAAGTTCTGCTTGCAGAAACAGTCTCGGGAGGAAAATCTGTATTCAATCCTCATATATTAATGCCGGGAGCGGAGCAGGCATCCCGATGAACATCGGCGGGAAGACCACAGCGCAAGTAAGGAACGGGGCAGACGTTGGGTGCAGACGGCTGAGCAGCAGGTGCTCCTCCGCCGGCTCTGTTTCCGGCGAGGGCTGGGCGGCGATCCTCTCCTCCTCGATCCCATGGAGGATGCCCTCAAAGTCCTCCTCTCCCCCGGGCAGTCGCTGCATTTGGCTCTGGAAGACCTTCGCCGTGAGGAGGGCGTCGACGCCGGCTTGGTGCGCCGCGCCGCCCTCCACCTCCAGGCCGAGAGTCTGGGCGAGCCGGGCCAGCCCGAGGTGGAACCCGCCGCAGAATCTACTGAGGTACTTGACGTCGATGACAGTGCCGAGGGTCGCCCCCACCAGCTGGGCGAACCCGGGGAGCGTCGGCGGCAGCGGCGCCCCGGTCAAGAGCTTCACCAGGTACGCCACGTCGTAAAGCCCCTGGAACGTCACCCAGGGGCTTGCGCCGCCCCGCCCAATCGCATCGCCGCAGCATCTCGGAGAGGGCCGCCGAGTCGACCCCCTCTCTTCTGGTCCTGCCCAAGTCCACGCCGCTCCTCCTCAGCAGCTCCACCGAGGCCTCCGATCGCGCATCCGACGCAGAGGAGACGTCGAAGTCGCGGAAGCTTATCTGCCAGGTCCGGCGCCGCCCGCCGTCGCCGAAGAAGGTGAGCCCCAGCTGGATGAGCTTCAGGCTGTCCACATTCCGCCTCACGTCTTGGTACCGATCGCGGGAGGACGCGTGCCGCGGGGTCTGGTGGAGGAACCCGGGGAACTCCGTGTCCACCGCCACGTAGGGCGCCGAGTCGAGCGCGTCCAAGATCTCGGGCAGCTCCGCCCCCAAATTATGCGCCCACACCTCCCTGATCTCCTCTGGCGCCGGCGCCACCGCGCCGCAGGGGGACGAGTCGAACGCGTCCGGGATCTCGGGCAGCTCCGCCCACACCTCCCTGATCTCCTCCCGCGCCGTCGCCACCGCCGGGTAGGGGGCCGGGTCGAACGCCTCCACGATGACGGGCAGCTCCGTCCACATATTCCACCCCCACACCTCCCTGGCCTCCGCCGCCGCCGCCGCCGCCGCGGCGCTGTATCCTCCGCGTGCGGCCATCTCTGCCTCTGTGTCTCTCTCTCCCTCCCTCTCTCTCTCTCTCTCTCTCTCTCTCTCTCTCAGCCCTGCCGCCTCCTTCCGGCGCCCTCTGGGAGACCGGCGACGTAGAGTGGGGAGTGGAGCGGGGGTGCCTCCTCTCTTATAGAGGCTGGCCGCCGTTGCAGTTTTGGCGCGAGCACTTCCGCTTCGAGATTTGGGCCCAAATTCAAATAAACCAGCGCTAAACTTTTTTTAGCAGAAATAATTAACGAAAAAACATTACAAAATAAAAAAAGAAAAAAAAGACTACTTTATATAAAAATAAGAGGACAAGGCTACATATAAATTATACACCAAATAATCTAAAACAAGTGACTCAAATTTATTTTTTTATATTAAAATGAGCAAGTGTTGAACCATTTTTATATTAAAACGACCAATTGGGAACAACTCCCCAGCCGGTGGGGATTGGTAAAATAAGCCCATACTCTGTTGGCCCCCTGCAGAGCCCCCTTCTCATCTTTATCACGTCGTCACACATCAATTTTTGTAGTGTGAGGACCTCCCAACAAAATGGTTTTTAGAGGATGCATAGAAAACTATTACAAATTTCAAATATCATGCTGGCAAGTAATGATTAATTTTTCTTATAAACTATACACCAAATAATCTAAAACAAGTGACTCAAATTTAATTTTTTTATATTAAAATGAGCAAGTGTTGAACCACTAAAAGAACAATTCAAGGGAGATAGTAACTTAATAATGAAATTACAATGAGTCACTGAATTTGTTTCATTCAACCCTTGATTATTTTGCAGATCCTCCCACATTGAGCTTCCTCAAGTTTTTATGGTTTTACATATCTTAATAGAAAAAAATATAAAATAAAAATTAGTCTGTAGTCTTGTCAAAGAACAGATCAAGGTTCATATTGAGTGCCATCACCTCCAACAATGATGCTATAAGTTGACATCACTTTAGTAGTTGTTGTCAAAATGTGCAAATTCCAAATATTCATAAACCTGATTCAAAACTAGATTTCAACTTCAACCTCTTGTGAATTCAGATTATCCCCATGGATGATACCAATCCATATATCATTTTTTTCATTTTAAACATTATATTTACATAAAAAAATAGAAAATAATTATCCAAATTTTGATCTTCTTCATTGCTTGATGATGTTCCCATAAAGTTTTCCACTATAAATCTTCTGAAGTTGCTATATGCTACCTTTTAGAATCCATTCATGACTCAAGTCCTATAAATGTTTCAGAAAAAATCGTGGATGACATGGCAAAAATATGATTGTTGGACGACCAATTGGGGACAACTTCCCAATTGATCGGGATTGGTAAAATAAGCCCATATTCTATTGGCCCACCTTCAGAGCCCCCTCTCCTCTCTCTCACCGGCTGCCCTACAGACCCACCCCTTTATTGCTCAAACTAAGACAACATCTTGCTTTGACATTACTTTAGTCTATGTGTCCTCTTCTCCAGTTTGTATCTCGCTTCTAGGCTTTAGTTTGAGATTTTTACTCATGTTTCTTAAGGAGTCGAATAAAAAAACTTCTCTTTTTTTCTGCCTACATGACAACTCAGTTCGTGGAAATACTTATATTTCAATTTAATTTAGTTCTTTGTGTAATTTCATATTTCTGGTGAGCTAACCTTAAAATTGTCTATAGATTTATTTCTTTTTAATAGTTACCACATGCAATCAACCAAAAGATTTTCTAAATTTATTTATTTTGAATCATTACTAGACTTTCATGAGAATTCAACTACAACTAGTTTATACTTCACAAGAGGTTGGTGACCATGCCAACAATCCAATTTTTTTAATTCCATCCACCATTTTTTGAAGAGCTTATAGGTCTTGAGTCATGAATTGATTTAGTTTGAAACTTTTACTCATGTTTCTTAAGGATTCGAATAAAAAAACTTCTCTTTTTTTCTGCCTACATGACAACTCAGTTCGTGGAAATACTTATATTTCAATTTAATTTAATTTAGTTCTTTGTGTAATTTCATATTTCTGGTGAGCTAACCTTAAAATTGTCTATAGATTTATTTCTTTTGAATAGTTACCACATGCAGTCAACCAAAATATTTTATAGATTTATTTATTTTGAATCATTACTAGACTTTCATGAGAATTCAACTACAACTAGTTTATACTTTACAGGAGTTTGGTGACCATGCCAACAATCCAATCTTTTCAATTTCATCCACCATTTTTTCTGAAGAGCTTATAGGTCTTGACTCGTGAATTGATTTAGTTTGAAAATTTTACTCATGTTTCTTAAGGATTCGAATAAAAAAACTTCTCTTTTTTTCTGCCTACATGACAACTTAGTTCGTGGAAATACTTATATTTCAATTTAATTTAATTTAGTTCTTTGTGTAATTTCATATTTCTGGTGAGCAAACCTTAAAATTGTCTATAGATTTATTTCTTTTGAATAGTTACCACATGCAGTCAACCAAAATATTTTATAGATTTATTTATTTTGAATCATTACTAGACTTTCATGAGAATTCGACTACAACTAGTTTATACTTTACAGGAGTTTGGTGACCATGCCAACAATCCAATCTTTTCAATTTCATCCACCATTTTTTCTGAAGAGCTTATAGGTCTTGACTCGTGAATTGATTCTAGAGGTTGGCATACATCAAGTCTAGAAGATTTAAGGCTCAAAACTTGATGGCAACATCATCAAACAATGAAAGAGGTAAAAATGTGAATAATTATTTTTATTTTAATTCTATGTAAATATAACGTTTAAGATGAATAAAATGATATTTAGATTGCCATCATCTATGGGGATAATCTGAATTCCCAAAAGTTTTAAGTTGAAATCTATTTTTGAATTCGGTTTATGGATATTCGAAATTTGCTCATTTTGACAACTACTAAAGTAAATTCAACTTGCACATCATTGTTGGAGATGATTAGAATCAATAGGAACCTTGTTTCATTGTCTAACTAGATTATAGACTAAATTTTAGTATATAATTTTTCTATTAAGGTATGTAAAAGTATGAAAAGTTGAGGGTGCTCAATGTGGGAGGATCTGCAAAAAAATCGAGGATTGAATGAAAAGAATTCAGTGACTCAATATAATTTCATTTTTAAGTTAGTTGCTCACTTGAGTTGCTCTTTAGTAGTTTCCACTTGCTCATTTTAATATAAAAGTTAAATTTTAAGTCACTTTTTTGAAATTATTTAGTGCATAGTTTACATGTAGTCTTGTCCTCTTATTTTTAGATATATTATTTTCTCTTTTTTTAGTTTGTAATGTTTTTGCCTAAGTATTACAATTAAAAAGTTTAGTGCTGGTATATACTATTGAGAAATTGAGAGATTATTTATCAGGAGATATTTAACAAAAATACCAATGTATGATAAATTCATTTCAAAACTGCCGGCACCCAATATCCCAACAGCCGATATCAGTGTCCGTCATGGTCCTCAGAGGTCAACTCTCTCAATGGGTGAGGGACTGCATCGCATTGTGACCATTCGGGTTCTGGCCCACAGGTCAGCCCATCTTCCCCTATTGAGTATTATTACCTTCTCCATTACTTTTGTCGCATGTTCCACTACCGGGGATTGGATGTGGAATTGAGGGGTAGGTCTATTTTCGGGTACCGTACTCGTATCGTTTGCGTCGTATAGGTGTGGCACCAGCGGCTAGATGCCATGCCCTAACCATCACCATTCGAGCTGATTTACTGGGTCATTGGGAGCTTGACGCATCCCTAGATCCACACTCATTGGAATGTTCAGGATTTCACCCTAGGTCTACAGTTTTTTTTTCTTTTTTTCTTACGTTGTGCCTTGCATTGGTTTTTGAAAATTCTCACATACATTCCGCTGCATACAAGATTCTTAGACGTTCCTTGTGTTGTAACACAAGCCGTTTGATCCCAGCATCTGTCCTGTTACATCAACAATGGCAGAGGAATAATTAGAGACAATGAAAAGAAAAGGAATGGCAGGTGACAGTGGAAAGAAGAGGAATAGCAGGAGAAAATTGATGGGGGTGAGAGGAAAATGTGGATCTAAATTCCTAAAATGATGATGTTCATGTCTTGAGCCCCTAATGCCTCTTCCTAAGCTTGGTTACTTATATTTTGCCAAGATCAATCATCTTTCCTTGCAAGAAGAGGATGAAGAAAGATGAACACTTCAAAACACTTACATCAACCAAGATGAACAACCAGGATTTTGGAGAGCCTTGTCTTATTGGCTAGCCTCTACTAGAGCACATCTAGAATGTAGGGGAAAGAGATAGAGGAAGTGAATATTTGTACATAGACATTATTACTAAAATTTCTCTTCTATCATTTCCTAACTTCTCTCCATGCCATTTATTCATCTTTTTTGATTAGTTAAGAGCTTCGTAACTTGAATTTTGTTCTCCTCTTTAAGAGAGAAGTTAGAGGGGTTAGTGGATGGGGCAAAGACATGGCCCACACCTCTCTAATTACTCTTTTGAAGCCCAAAATGGAAAATGCTCCATTCTGACCCCAATAGCCTAAAGAATTGACTTTAAAATCCCATGAAGAGCTCCAACCCATTGATAACTATCCCACTTAATTCTTGCAAATTTCTGCAGACAAAGAACTTGAAAGATATTCATTAGTTATAAAATTGTTTGACTCCATAGATGTCAAGTAGGGTTAATCAAAAACTATTCATAATACACATAAAATGATATGTTTGGGTTCGTGCCATGTACATCACCTCCTTGGCCATTGCGACCCAAGGGTGGAACTCGAATATTTATTAGGAGCCATGGCTGGAACTCAAATCAACCCTTTGAGAGATGGTCTTGATCATTGGCAGACAAAGGGGTTTATTATCATATAAGATTATGTATTCACATAACTTTTGATGTGGGACTAAAACATTTTATCTTCTTCTCCTTCAAATCTAGTGGCAAAGTGATAGTAGCGGCCATATCTGTCATGCTAGATGAAGTAACATCGCACCCCATGATCACATGAAAAGCAACTGTCAAATCCAATGGTGGCTGCAACAACATCCGATAAACTAGGAGATGCCACATCACAATCGTAGACATATGAAAAGTAACTCCAGATCCAACGACGTCTGCTACTATATCCAATGAACTAGCGAGGGACATGTCACCAACTACTAGTACATGTTTTGGTGGGCATACGGATCCCAATGAAGCACATGCTAGAGGAGGGAATGGTTATGGGCATCTAATTACTAGAAACTTGAGAAAACTCAGAAAAATATGACATGAAATAGCAAATAAAAACATAAATATAATTTACAAATCTAGGGAATAAAAGGGGGAAGAGGGGTGAGAAATAAATATTTTTTGAGTTTTTCTTGGGTTGTTCTTGAGTAGAGACTTTCTTCTTTTCTCTTTATGCAAAAATAGAAATCTAAAGAGTGTATTATTGATTTTGATTGTTCTCTTCTACCCTTTCCATCTTAAACCTATTCTATTAAACTGAATGTAAGATTGGGAAGTGCTACCTAGAGGTTGACATCAAGCCATACATTTAAGGGCTGTAAGTTTGATTTTTTATAGAGTTCTCATCATTTTCTTATTACATCTATAAAATATCTTTATTTTCTTAAATTTAATTATTTATTTAATAATTTATATTTTATTTTTAATATTTGAAGTCACATTTATTTACTATTTTTAGTTTTTTTATACTTTAAATACGTGTTTTATATTTATTTGTCATTTTATTTCTTCTATTACCTTGAATATAAATTTAAGATTGAATTAATGTTATGAAACAACTTGAATTCAGTGAAGAGGGCTTGCTCCAATTGAAAATAGAAGTCATCTTCCAACTCCATTGGCTGAAACCTTCGTGATGAGAAAAATAGAGAAGAAAAAACCTTCATGATGAGTCAATCCTTACTCACTTTGTACCCAGTAAGGAAGTTAATATAAATCTTGTTGCATAAATCAGAGCCTTCAAACCCTAATTTCTGGCTTATCACCTAGTCTCTCCAGTACTTGTGAACTGCTATATTATGTTAAATATTTTTATAGATCCAAGTAAAAAATTGCCCCATATCTAGTTAAATTTCTCAATTTAGAGAATAAAGTAGTGAAATTTTCTGCACATTTGAATCTAGATCAAGATTTAATGTTTTTCTTGCCACCTCTCTTCATGTCATTCGATTCTTTTAGAAGTCTTTCATCCAAAATATTCATTAACAAAGTAGCAGAGCATATTGACTGAAGTAATCTCAAAGCCAAGCATTGTCTCAGTTTGAGCAGTAGAGGGGTGGGTGTGTAGGGCAGCCGGTGAGAGAGATGAGAAGGGGCTCTACAGGTGGGCCAACAGAGTATGGGCTTATTTTACCAATCCCACCAATTGGGAAGTTGTTCCCAATTGGTCGTTTTAATATAAAAATGGTTCAACGCTTGCTCATTTTAATATAAAAAAAATAAATTTGACTCACTTGTTTTAGATTATTTGGTGTATAGTTTATCCGTAGTCTTGTCCTCTTATTTTCTGTAAAGTAGTCTTTTTTTTCCTTTTTCTAGTTTGTAATGTTTATCGTTAATTATTTCTGCTAAAAAAAGTTTAGCGCTGGTTTATTTGAATTTGGGCCCAAATCTCGAAGCGGAAGTGCTCGCGCCAAAACTGCAACGGCGGCCAGCCTCTATAAGAGAGGAGGCACCCCCGCTCCACTCCCCACTCTACGTCGCCGGTCTCCCAGAGGGCGCCGGAAGGAGGCGGCAGGGCTGAGAGAGAGAGAGAGAGAGAGAGAGAGAGGGAGGGAGAGAGAGACACAGAGGCAGAGATGGCCGCACGCGGAGGATACAGCGCCGCGGCGGCGGCGGCGGCGGCGGAGGCCAGGGAGGTGTGGGGGTGGAATATGTGGACGGAGCTGCCCGTCATCGTGGAGGCGTTCGACCCGGCCCCCTACCCGGCGGTGGCGACGGCGCGGGAGGAGATCAGGGAGGTGTGGGCGGAGCTGCCCGAGATCCCGGACGCGTTCGACTCGTCCCCCTGCGGCGCGGTGGCGCCGGCGCCAGAGGAGATCAGGGAGGTGTGGGCGCATAATTTGGGGGCGGAGCTGCCCGAGATCTTGGACGCGCTCGACTCGGCGCCCTACGTGGCGGTGGACACGGAGTTCCCCGGGTTCCTCCACCAGACCCCGCGGCACGCGTCCTCCCGCGATCGGTATGAAGACGTGAGGCGGAATGTGGACAGCCTGAAGCTCATCCAGCTGGGGCTCACCTTCTTCGGCGACGGCGGGCGGCGCCGGACCTGGCAGATAAGCTTCCGCGACTTCGACGTCTCCTCTGCGTCGGATGCGCGATCGGAGGCCTCGGTGGAGCTGCTGAGGAGGAGCGGCGTGGACTTGGGCAGGACCAGAAGAGAGGGGGTCGACTCGGCGGCCCTCTCCGAGATGCTGCGGCGATGCGATTGGGCGGGGCGGCGCAAGCCCCCCTGGGTGACGTTCCAGGGGCTTTACGACGTGGCGTACCTGGTGAAGCTCTTGACCGGGGCGCCGCTGCCGCCGACGCTCCCCGGGTTCGCCCAGCTGGTGGGGGCGACCCTCGGCACTGTCATCGACGTCAAGTACCTCAGTAGATTCTGCGGCGGGTTCCACCTCGGGCTGGCCCGGCTCGCCCAGACTCTCGGCCTGGAGGTGGAGGGCGGCGCGGCGCACCAAGCCGGCGTCGACGCCCTCCTCACGGCGAAGGTCTTCCAGAGCCAAATGCAGCGACTGCCCGGGGGAGAGGAGGACTTTGAGGGCATCCTCCATGGGATCGAGGAGGAGAGGATCGCCGCCCAGCCCTCGCCGGAAACAGAGCCGGCGGAGGAGCACCTGCTGCTCAGCCGTCTGCACCCAACGTCTGCCCCGTTCCTTACTTGCGCTGTGGTCTTCCCGCCGATGTTCATCGGGATGCCTGCTCCGCTCCCTGCATTAATATATGAGGATTGAATACAGATTTTCTTGCCGAGACTGTTTTTGCAAGCAGATCGTTCCTAAAAGAACCCTGGTTGAAGCCCCGGTATGGTAGAATGGTGCGCAGAGTACTATTACAGACCCTCCCCCTTCTTCCCTTTCCTTTTTAAGAAATAATCTACCGTAGAGAAACAGAGAGAGAAACAGCCAGAGAGAGACACAAATCATCCGGAAATCCCCAAACAATAACAACAACTCTATGAGGAGCTTTTGCTTAGACCACTTTATTAGTTCCCTCATAGGCGACAAATGTAGCAACATGAGGAGGGGAGGGGTTTCTCATCTCTCTCCTCTCTCTCTCTCCTCTCTCTCCCTCTCTCTATCTATCTCTCTCTTTCCTCTCCTCTCTTTGTCTTGATGCACTCTTTTTCCTCTGTTTAGTCTCGCTTCCATCATTTTTATTATTACTCTGTTAACTTAAATTATTTTGTTGATTACTGCAATATAGTTGAGTAAATCCACCAAGATAAGCCAATGGAGGAGCTGGTCTGATGGAGCTCACAATATCTAGTTTACTCTACCTCTCCCTTCGATCTTTGATTAATTTGACTTTTCATTAGATTCATATTTACTTGGAGAACAATAAAACATTGTCATCTAAGTTTGGTATCTTCTTTGTGGATCAATGAAAATTGACTACATTTACTTCTTGATATTAATGTGAATTCATTTTTGCAAACTTTAAATTTGAGATCTCTGAATCCAATGACTAAGAGATGATCAAATATAAATAATACTACCTTTATTTTTCATGATATAAATTTTATCACTAACTTATTAAATAATGATAATGAAGACTTATTACACCCCTCAACTTAAGTGATTGTTATTCACTTAGTAATGAAATTATAAATATAATTACCATTCAGAAATTTCAAACATCATATTTTAATGCACAAAAATATAATGAGAAATGATGCATCTCTAGATACTTTGGACTCTTTGATCAAGTATTTAAGAATGATGTCAAGCACTTAAATACCTAAGCATTCCTTGAAATAAGAATATATATGTCACTTCTTCTATCCACATCTTTACCACTTCTTTACTCATAGATATAATTCATAAGATATTTCAATTATCAACAATCATCCAAAAATAATATTGATCTTACCTTTCCCTTTTCTTTGGCTTAATTTTTGAGGTTTGCACTACATTTCTTCTTCTTCTTCTTTTTTATATATATGTGGTGAATAAGTAGCTTTCCTTGCAGACAAATCTCGACAATGAGAATGATGTCTCACACCCCTCACATGTACTCTTCGTTTTTAGGGTTTTCACATTATCTACTTATTTTGTAGCAAATATTTTTCATTTTCAGATTTTTTTCACGATACTCATTTTTTTCTAATTTTTAAAATATTTGATTTCTCCTCACAAGTCTTATAGATCAGGGTATAAAAATCTCCATTAAGCTCAAATGATCAATCAAATTTTCTCATCAAGTAAATATTATCTATCAAGATCATGAAATGAAAATCTATAAAATCAAATCCATCTTATCCATCATGTATCCAAGGAGTATTCCAACATTTCATGCAATTAAATCATTATCTTAATTCAATAATAATCATCCTAATATCTTTTGATATCAATTGATTTAATTGTTTTTTTTTCATGCATATAAGATGATGTAAAAAAAGTAGATATTTTTGAAAATTATACTTTTCTATTTTAGTTCAATTTTCAGTTTTGTTTTCAGTAGTAAAGAATTTGTCAAAAAGAAATCAAAACTATCACCTTCATAACAATAATTCCAAATTTCAGTAATATACGTCTAGGGGCTTGAAATGTGAGAAAATGATTTCTAAAATTCTGAATTTTAAACTATTTTTCTTTCTACTAGTTTTTGATAGTCTGCACATTGTTTTCTACTATTCCTAACAGAATCAGAAAACTAGTGTTCTAGTTTTTCCAAAAGTTACTATTATAGGTGATGAAAAATGTCAACAGATGTTCTTGATCATCTTATAACATTATCTAAGACTTAATACTTAATAACCCTTCAACTTAAATTTGACATTGTTTCCACTGACACAAAAAAATACAAAAAATATAATTATCAACTGAAGCATGGATATATGTAAAGTTAAGTATCAAAAATATTGTGATAAAGGATCAAGTTCAGAAAAATATTACCTCAAGCTCACTTTTAATTTCCCACTTCGTCTTACACTCTTCTTGCACTTTTTTTCTTTTTGAAAGAAAAAATAATACACAAAAATAGATGTTATGAAATTCTAAAAAACTAAAAAAAATGAGTTAAAAAGAACTATGAGTTGCCTCCCATGTAGTGCTGAATTTAATGTCTCCAACTAGACACATTAATCTTACTCTTAAATTTCTTTTAATGATAAAGTCTCTTTTTTTGCAGGGTATTCATGTTATGTATAATGTTTAAGCCTCTATCTATTTACCTTAGAGTTATGATGATTTTTAAGATCTCTAATCATTATAGCCCCATGATCATATATTTCTTCCACCACATAAGGTCATGTCCATTTTGATTTCAATTTTTTTAGGAATAGTTTTAGTCTAGAATCATATAACTATATTTTTTGTCCAACATCAAAAAATTTTCTATGGATGTACTTATCATGAAAGATTTTAGTTTTTTCTTTATACATTTTATAATTTTTATAAGCTTCATTCCTTAACTCCTTTAATTCATGTAGTTGAAAAATTCTATGCTCACCAACTAATTTTTCATCTATATATAAATTTTAATAGCCCATAATGCTTTATGCTCTATTTCCACAATAAGATGACATGGTTTCCTAAAAATAAGAGAAAATGGAGACATAATTATGAGATTTTTATAAGCTGTTATATATGCCCATAATGCAACTAGTAACTTTGTGGGCCAATCCTTCCTATCTTGTCTAATCATTTTTCTTAAAATTATCTGATATTCCCTATTTTTTACTTCAACTTGTCCTTTTTCTGGAGATGATATGGAGTAGCTACTCTATGGTGTATTTTCTTTATTTTTAGTGGTTCCTTGAAATATCTATTTATAAAGTGTGTTCTTCCATCACTAATAATCACCCTAGGACATCTAAATCTCAAAAATATATTTTTATGCACAAATTTCATCACAATTTTATGATTATTAGTTCTAGTCGGAATAGCTTCCACCTATTTCGACACATAATCAATACCAAAAAAAATATTTTTAAGTTGGTGTGAATGGACCCATGCAGTCTATGCCCCATAAATCAAAAATTTCAACTACTAACATGTTACTCATAAAAAATTCATTTCTTTTATTTAAGTTACTAACAAATTAACATGAAATATATGTTCTACTAGATTCTATAAAATCTTTGATTATTGTAGGCTAATAAAAACCACATTGAAAAACTTTTTTAGCTATTTTTCATCTAGAAAAATATCTTTCACAATTAGATGAATGACACATATAAAGAATGCTATGATATTTTTCTTTAAGAACACATCCCCTTAGAATTTGATTATTACCCAAGTAATATAAATTAGGATCATGTTAAAAATAATTTCTAATCTTAGCAAATAAATGATTTTTTCTATTCCTATCCCACTATTTTGATATTTTTCTAGAAACTAAAAAATTAATAATATGTGCATACCATGGTAATGGTTGATGTTGAATGGCCATCAATTGTTCATTTAGAAATGTATCTTATAAAGGTTCTACATTTGTTTCTGTATCACTCAATCTAGAAAGATAGTCAACAACAACATTCTCAAAATCCTTTATATCTTTTATTTCTAAATCAAATTCCTACAATAGTAATATCTATCTTAATTAATGTGGCTTTGCATCTTTCTTATTTAACAAATATTTTAATATTGTATGATAAGTATAAATAATGATTTTAGCTCCTAAAATATGTGATCTAAATCTTTTCAACGAAAATACAACAACTAACAGCAAATATGGTTTTGCTTGCATATGAGATGACTATCAGTTTTGACTCTTTTCTTTGTTCTAATATAACTCCCACTAATAGTTTGATGCATCACATATTATTTCAAAAAGGAGAGACCAATCAGGAGCTTATAAAATAGATGTCTTAGTAAGCAATCTTTTTATTTTAGAAAATGACTCAAAACATTTATCATCAAAATGAGAAGACACATCTTTAGATAATAACATGGTGAGAGGGTCATAAATTTTTGAAAAATCTTAAATAAATGTTTTGTAATAACCTGTATGTCTCAAGAAAGATCTAATTTGTTTTATTAAATTTGGAGGTTGCATTTTAGATGTAATATCAATCTTTTCTCTATCCACCTTTAAACTCCTTTCACTCACAATATATTCAAACACAACTCCCTCTATAACCATAAATTGTAATTTTTCCCAACTCATAACTAATTTTTTCTCTATACATTTCTCCACAACATGTTATAAATGATTTAAGCATTCCTAAACTAATTCACCAAAAATAAAAAAATTGTCCATAAAAATTTTCATGCATTTTTTAGTCATATCAGAAAAAATAGATAACATACATCTTTGAAATGTGGCTGGAGCATTACACAGCCCAAAAGGCTTGTGTTTAAAAGCAAAGTACCTAATGTACAAGTAAAAGTCATTTTTTCTTGTCCTATCAGCAATTAGCCACTTTAAAATTTCTTTTTTTACAACCTCCATCATGTTAAGATTTAATCTTCATTGTGGTTCTCTACTAGCTGTAGCTCCTTCTTTTAGATATATATTATGCATGCAAACATTCTTATTAATGCCCCTAAGATCATCCATTTTCTAGTTAATAATTTTCTTATTTTTTTGAAGTACTTCTAGTAATTCTCTCTCCTAATAATTACTCAAATTAGCTACAATAATAAGAATAAATGGGTTATTTTCCTCTAAAAATACATATTTTAAATTAGAGGGAAGAGGTTTCAACTCCAATTTCGTGTGATCTTCTTCCTTCTTCTATCCCATATTTATATTTTCAATTTTCTTTAATGTTTTCAACACATAGTCATTAATAATATCTAGATCATCAAAATCATCTAAAAGATCTATGATATGAAAATCATACACTTAAGATTTCTTAAAATCATTTGATACCTCAAGGTTTTAATTTCTACTAATTGATCTCCACATGAAATTTTTGCTGTACCTATGGGAAAATAAATATTTATCTTTATTGTATGGAAGAATGGTCTCCCTAAGATGATTCGGGTATCATAAAATTCTTCATTAAAATCTATTTCTAGTGCTACAAAATCAGCTAAAAATTTAAGCCCTTTAATTGTTAGTATCACATTTTCCAAAATACCTTTAGGATTTTTTATAAATCTATTAGTAAATTGTAATGTGAAAATAAATGATTTAAGATCAGAAATATTGAATTTATCATAAATACTTGCAGGTAATAAATTAATACTAGCATCGGTGTCAAGTAATACATTTTCAAAAATAAATCCACTAATATCACACAAAATTAAGGGAGCACCTATATCTTTTAATTTATATGACAATTGATTTAATATCAAGGCACTATCATGCATAGATAATTTTTCTAATTTAGGTGCCCTCTTTGGTTTATATATTTCTTTTAAAATTTCTACATACTTAGGAATATGTTCAATGGTAGTGAGTAAAGGAAGATTGATTCGCACATCTTGTAAAATTTTCTTTATTTCTTTATTGTGTTCCGTCTTCTTTCTTTGTCTAGGTTCAAGAGCTTTAGGAAATGTAATGGACATCCTTTCTTTCAAAATTTCTTAATAGAATCTAGAAAATCCTCATCTGCTCCTTGATTTTGTTATGAGTTGTCCACGTTTTCTTTTTATTGTACTATTTGGGGATAAATATCAAGTAAAATCTTCTCACTTCTTAATGTATTCAATATCATGTCATTATCATTTTGTGGGTTTTTTCTTAGTTTCATGCTATAAGACTCCCTTTGCTAAAACCCTATAGTTGGGTGTTTCTCTAAATTTTCTAGGGGCTGACTAGGTAGTTGTCCTTCTTCTCTCTTATTCCCAAGAGCCTCTATAATTTATTTCTTTTACAACATTATTTGATTCATAATTTTCTACATCATTTGACTCATTTGTTGCATCATTTTCATAGCATTAGGTTGGGTATGAGAGGACTGAATTATCTGAAATTTGTTTTCCTATTTTGGACAAAAGTCAGAATTTAAATTAGGCCTAAGTGCTTCTAGATTTTGAATATTATTTGGATCTCTCCATGAAAAATTATTCCTCCCATTATGGTCATAAGAATTAGACAAATTTCACATATTATGGTTTTCGTACTAATATGCAACTTGATTATTTCAATCATGAGATCGATATGTCCTATCAGGTTAGTTTAGTGATTGAAAGTATGTTGAATGTTTATTCATATGAACAACAATATTTTATTAAATTACATATATATTTTCTCATATTTATTCCAATATCATGTGTAAGATATCAGTTGACATTTTTAGGTCATATTTTATTAGCCTATCATGCGCAAATCTACTTATGCGCATTCGCTACATTCATAAAGATCATCAGTAACTTTTGTTCCATGTCTCCACCTCCACAACCCCTAACATCCTTTTTCCTTCTCATGTGCTTCTACACTTAATTGAGCTGTTAGCCTTTTGCAGAGAATTCAACAAAGTTATTAACCATTTGAAGCAAAGACTTGAGTGAAAAGAGAAACAGATACATGAAATTAGGGATAATTTTTCCTATATTTAATAATTCCTTTAATAATTTTAATAGAGTGCGGATTTACTCTTCATAAATATTTTCAAGTATTTTTTGTTTTACATGAAGAGCGAGAGATATTAGGGGTAAGAACATTAGAAAATGCACAAACTTACTAGAGTCAAGTGAAAATTATATGTACTTAGGAGGTGCAGGAGGAGTTCAAAACTATGATTGATTAACACACATTTGTGTGACAAATGATGTTGTTCTAACCAATTATGTCACTATTTACATATACAAGCTGAATTATTTGAGCGTAAAGACACAAGTAACTTGATTTTGTCAGTAAGCTTTTTAATGATAAAAAAAAGAGAAACTATGCATGCCATTAATTTTACTGATTACAAATGAAATTTATCAAAAAAGTTCTTACATATAATTGAAATAAAATTTATATCATGAAAAATAAAGGTTCTTATATGTTTGACATGAAGGTAACATTGTTTATATTTGATCATCTCTTAGTCATTGGATTCAGAGATCTCAAATTTAAAGTTTGCAAAAATGAATTCACATTAATATCAAGAAGTAAATGTAGTCAATTTTCATTGATCCACAAAGAAGATACCAAACTTAGATGACAATGTTTTATTGTTCTCCAAGTAAATATGAATCTAATGAAAAGTCAAATTAATCAAAGATCGAAGGGAGAGGCAGAGTAAACTAGATATTGTGAGCTCCATCAGGTCTAACCAGCTCCTCCATTGGCTTATCTTGGTGGATTTACTCAACTATATTGCAGTAATCAACAAAATAATTTAAGTTAACAGAGTAATAATAAAAATGATGGAAGCGAGACTAAACAGAGGAAAAAGAGTGCATCAAGACAAAGAGAGGAGAGGAAGGAGAGAGATAGATAGAGAGAGGGAGAGAGAGGAGAGAGAGAGAGGAGAGAGATGAGAAACCCCTCCCCTCCTCATGTTGCTACATTTGTCGCCTATGAGGGAACTAATAAAGTGATCTAAGCAAAAGCTCCTCATAGAGTTGTTGTTACTGTTTGGGGATTTCCGGATGATTTGTGTCTCTCTCTGGCTGTTTCTCTCTCTGTTTCTCTACGGTAGATTATTTCTTAAAAAGGAAAGGGAAGAAGGGGGAGGGTCTGTAATAATACTCTGCGCACCATTCTACCATACCGGGGCTTCAACCAGGGTTCTTCTAGGAACGAACAAAGTTCTGCTTGCAGAAACAGTCTCGGGAGGAAAATCTGTATTCAATCCTCATATATTAATGCCGGGAGCGGAGCAGGCATCCCGATGAACATCGGCGGGAAGACCACAGCGCAAGTAAGGAACTGGGCAGACGTTGGGTGCAGACGGCTGAGCAGCAGGTGCTCCTCCGCCGGCTCTGTTTCCGGCGAGGGCTGGGCGGCGATCCTCTCCTCCTCGATCCCATGGAGGATGCCCTCAAAGTCCTCCTCTCCCCCGGGCAGTCGCTGCATTTGGCTCTGGAAGACCTTCGCCGTGAGGAGGGCGTCGACGCCGGCTTGGTGCGCCGCGCCGCCCTCCACCTCCAGGCCGAGAGTCTGGGCGAGCCGGGCCAGCCCGAGGTGGAACCCGCCGCAGAATCTACTGAGGTACTTGACGTCGATGACAGTGCCGAGGGTCGCCCCCACCAGCTGGGCGAACCCGGGGAGCGTCGGCGGCAGCGGCGCCCCGGTCAAGAGCTTCACCAGGTACGCCACGTCGTAAAGCCCCTGGAACGTCACCCAGGGGGGCTTGCGCCGCCCCGCCCAATCGCATCGCCGCAGCATCTCGGAGAGGGCCGCCGAGTCGACCCCTTCTCTTCTGGTCCTGCCCAAGTCCACGCCGCTCCTCCTCAGCAGCTCCACCGAGGCCTCCGATCGCGCATCCGACGCAGAGGAGACGTCGAAGTCGCGGAAGCTTATCTGCCAGGTCCGGCGCCGCCCGCCGTCGCCGAAGAAGGTGAGCCCCAGCTGGATGAGCTTCAGGCTGTCCACATTCCGCCTCACGTCTTGGTACCGATCGCGGGAGGACGCGTGCCGCGGGGTCTGGTGGAGGAACCCGGGGAACTCCGTGTCCACCGCCACGTAGGGCGCCGAGTCGAGCGCGTCCAAGATCTCGGGCAGCTCCGCCCCCAAATTATGCGCCCACACCTCCCTGATCTCCTCTGGCGCCGGCGCCACCGCGCCGCAGGGGGACGAGTCGAACGCGTCCGGGATCTCGGGCAGCTCCGCCCACACCTCCCTGATCTCCTCCCGCGCTGTCGCCACCGCCGGGTAGGGGGCCGGGTCGAACGCCTCCACGATGACGGGCAGCTCCGTCCACATATTCCACCCCCACACCTCCCTGGCCTCCGCCGCCGCCGCCGCCGCCGCGGCGCTGTATCCTCCGCGTGCGGCCATCTCTGCCTCTGTGTCTCTCTCTCCCTCCCTCTCTCTCTCTCTCTCTCTCTCTCTCTCAGCCCTGCCGCCTCCTTCCGGCGCCCTCTGGGAGACCGACGACGTAGAGTGGGGAGAGGAGTGGGGGTGCCTCCTCTCTTATAGAGGCTGGCCGCCGTTGCCGTTTTGGCGCGAGCACTTCCGCTTCGAGATTTGGGCCCAAATTCAAATACACCAGTGCTAAACTTTTTTTAGCAGCAATAATTAACGAAAAAATATTACAAACTAAAAAAAGAAAAAACAAAGAGCACTTTATATAAAAATAAGAGGACAAGGCTACTTATAAACTATACACCAAATAATCTAAAACAAGTGACTCAAATTTAATTTTTTTATATTAAAATGAGCAAGTTTTGAACCACTAAAGAACAATTCAAGGGAGATAGTAACTTAAAAATGAAATTACAATGAGTAACTGAATTTTTTTCATTCAACCCATGATTACTTTGCAGATCCTCCCACATTGAGCTTCCTCAAGTTTTTACGGTTTTACATACCTTAATAGAAAAAAATATAAAATAAAAACTAGTTTGTAGTCTTGTCAAAGAACAAATCAAGGTTCATATTGAGTGCAATCACCTCCAACAATGATGCTATAAGTTGACATCACTTTAGTAGTTGTTGTCAAAATGTGCAAATTCCAAATATTCATAAACCTGATTCAAAACTAGATTTCAACTTCAACCTCTTGTGAATTCAGATTATCCCCATGGATGATGCCAATCCATATATCATTTTTTTCATTTTAAAAATTATATTTACATAAAATAAAAATATAAAATAATTATCCAAATTTTGATCTTCTTCATTGCTTGATGATGTTCCCATAAAGTTTTCCGCTATAAATCTTCTGAAGTTGCTATATGCTAACTTTTAGAGTCCATTCATGACTCAAGTCTTATAAATGTTTCAGAAAAAATGGTGGATGACATGACAAAAATATGATTGTTGGACGACCAATTGGGGACAACTTCCCAATTGATTAGGATTGGTAAAATAAGCCCATACTCTATTGGCCCACCTTCAGAGCCCCCTCTCCTCTCTCTCACCGGCTACAGACCCACCCCTTTATTGCTCAAACTAAGACAACATCTTACTTTGACATTACTTTAGTCTCTGTGTCCTCTTCTTCAGTTTGTATCTTGCTTCTAGGCTTTAGTTTGAGATTTTTACTCATGTTTCTTAAGGATTCGAATAAAAAAAGTTCTCTTTTTTTCTGCCTACATGACAACTCAGTTTGTGGAAATACTTATATTTCAATTTAATTTAGTTCTTTGTGTAATTTCATATTTCTGGTGAGCTAACCTTAAAATTGTCTATAGATTTATTTCTTTTGAATAGTTACCATATGTAGTCAACCAAAATATTTTATAGATTTATTTATTTTGAATCATTACTAGACTTTCATGAGAATTCAACTACAACTAGTTTATACTTTACAGGAGTTTGGTGACCATGCCAACAATCCAATTTTTTCAATTTCATCTACTATTTTTTCTGAAGAGCTTATAGGTTTTGAGTCGTGAATTGATTCTAGAGGTTGGCATACATCAAGTCTAGAAGATTTAAGGCTCAAAACTTGATGGCAACATCGTCAAACAATGAAAGAGATAAAAATGTGAATAATTATTTTTATTTTAATTCTATGTAAATATAACGTTTAAGATGAATAAAATGATACTTAGATTGCCATCATCTATGGGGATAATCTGAATTCCCAAAAGTTTTAAGTTGAAATCTATTTTTGAATTCGGTTTATGGATATTCGAAATTTGCTCATTTTGACAACTACTAAAGTAAATTCAACTTGCACATCATTGTTGGAGATGATTACAATCAATAGGAACCTTGTTTCATTGTCTAACTAGATTATAGACTAAATTTTAGTATATAATTTTTCTATTAAGGTATGTAAAAGCATGAAAAGGTTAGGGCGCTCAATGTGGGAGGATCTGCAAAAAAATCGAGGATTGAATGAAAAAAATGCAGTGACTCAATGTTATTTCATTTTTAAGTTACCTTCTCACTTGAGTTGCTCTTTAGTAGTTTCCACTTGCTCATTTTAATATAAAAGTTAAATTTTACGTCACTTTTTTGAAATTATTTAGTTCATAGTTTACATGTAGTCTTGTCCTCTTATTTTTAGATATATTAGTTTCTCTTTTTTTAGTTTGGTTTGTTTTTGCCTAAGTATTACAGTTAAAAAGTTTAGTGCTGGTATATACTATTGAGAAATTGAGAGATTATTTATCAAGAGATATTTAACAAAAATACCAATGTATGATAAATTCATTTCAAAACCATAGCTTAATTAGGCTTCTCAATTTTGCCCAAGTTAAGATTGATGTCAAAGTAATGCTCCCTTTATTTTGTGGAAATAAGGATGAAAATCCATACGAGAAAATCATATTTTTCATTTCTATGTTCCAAAGTATTTCAAAGATATCTTTGAAATTATTTTTATTTCTAATTTTTTAAAACAGAGGTTAAACACCATAGAGAAAATTATTAGAAAATGGTTAAAATTTCTGCAAACAATTTCTCAAGGCATTTTATCTTAGAATGAGAACCATTGAATCGAAAACATAATTATTAGATTGACTGAGAATCTTGGAGAATCATTTCATGAACCATGGGATAAAGTAAAAGTATTTTTACAGTACACTAGATAAAATGGTAGGGTGAAAGCCCATAAAAACAAGCATTGGACATAATTGTTTATCCACTCTCCTACTATCAGTAGAATACTCATGGGAAGTATTATTTTCATACACATATTGTGTAAATAAAGGGGACAAAGTTAAAATTCCCTTATAGATGTACATTCAGACAAACATTTCATATTCCTCTTGAATTAGAACATAGAGATTATTGAGAAATCAAATAATCAATATAAAGTTTATATGTGCTTGCGAACATAGAGCTTTACAAATCACCAAGCTATAATAGCTTAGAAGTAAAAAAATGAATCTTATATAAAGCAATCAGGCTAAAATTAGAGTTTATTCAATGGTTTGGGTAATTCAATGCATTGTTTATTTCTTGAAAAGCTAAATGCAAGGTTTTAGACCACTAAAAGACCTAATTTTTTTCTATTTCCATTGCTAAGGGATATTATCTGATTACTTCGTATCAAATTCATTTGTTTGATCCATTTCGGGGACATGTAGATAAATTAAGAACATAAGTGATTTTGAAGAACTGTATATGTGATTTGACTTAAATTGATTCATTCATCTGTCTCTAACATCAAAAGGGAGAAAATCCATATTTTTGACCTATTTTCTATGATTGTCTAAAATTTCCAATTTGAATCAGTTTCATTTTCATTTAAAACTCAGGCTATATGTTAAAAAGTGATCGATTCACATTAGATTTCCAATTTGTCTTCTTACCTCAGCCCACTGTCAAAGGGAAATTTTAAATTTTTAATATAATTTAATTTTATTTTCGTAACCTTATGTTGCTGAATTGTTTCTAAACCTATTTCTGACCCTTTATCTTCCTATTTTTGCAATTTATTTCATCTCATTTATCTAGTACAAGTTGTTTGTTTCAAAACTAGTGACAAATCCTACTTATAGGGCCATTTCTCTCCCATCTCCTCTTCCCTCTCTTGGTGACCCTCTCTCTCTCCCTATTTCTTCTCTCCTTTCCTAGTTTGTTTAGTAGCTTTGAACTCTTATATTATTTTAAATATTTTTACAGATTCAGGTGAAGAATTACCACGTATCTAGTAAAATTTCTCAATTTAAAGAATAAAGAAGTGAAATTTTCTACACATTTGAATCTAGATCAAGCTTTGATGCTTTTCTTGCCACCTCTTTTCATGTTATTCCATTCTTTTATAATAGTGACTCATTCGAAATATTCAATGATTAAGTAGTGTTACATAATGAGCTATTTAAATTTAATGAAAGTCAATCACTAATAGTTCTCTAGTATCTACATCAATGGCTGATGAGTCTAAATTTGTTGTATATTTAGTCATTGTTTTGATTTAGACTTAGCCAATAATATTTTTATGATGTTTTCCACTTAATTACTCTATAATAAATATAGGGTAAGAATGGTGTCGATCCTAAGGGAGGTTGGGATTCAATATCGTAATCTCTTGGATTTGTATTCATCCAAAATAAGAATAAATATGCTTAAATAGAATTTATGCTATTGTTTAGTTTTTCATATTTAAATTGTGAAAATAATTAAATATTACCTTACCTATGGTCATAAGTGGCAGTCATAGTGGCATATGCGAGAAAATGGTAAGTGATGTGGGTCACAAATCTCCCTTGACCATTTCTAGACTTAGCCAAAATTTTTGGATTTTTGGTTTTGTCTATAAGCTGAGAGAGAGCAGGCAGTGGGTGCAGCTGCTGTAGGTAGTGCTTGCAGCAGCAGCCATGTAGCTGTCAATGGTGGCATGCACATTTTGCATGTGGTCAATTGATGGGGGACCGTCTTGAGGCTCAAGCCCCATTCCGTGGAGATCGAGCATGAATACGTGACCAGCCGCACCGCAATGCTAGAGCCGACATGAAGGATCCGGACTTCAAGTATGTGTGAGCGTGCTTTATGGGAGGCCCACGTGTTTTTCGGGCATCCCTTGTTAATGTTTTGGACATTTCGTTTTAGCCCAATTAAGGTGGCACCCGTGTTTCGGCACCACCTAATTTGGGCCCATTAGGGCACCACTTCCCTTAACTATATAAGGGAAGATAGCCCTAGGGTTTTGGGAGGAGTTCAATGGACGAAAATAGAGGATTGGCACCCCAATCTCTTGAGCTCCCCCCTCCCCTCCATTCATGGGGGACATTATCTAGCTAGGTAGAGGTAGAGTAGAAGCAACTGATACTGGCGCCGCCAGTAGCTGTCGCCGCTAGTGCCGATTCGGCATCCCATTTGGTCACTGCTAGTAATAGGAACCACTACCAGTGGCAACCGGCGCCAGTCCCAGCCACCATCAGCAGTGGTCACCAGCACCAATCCAGCAGGCGCTCTCGGCACCCAAATCAGCTGCTGATGCTCCATCCGTCGGCCACCAACCCGATGCCTGCCATCTGTTCGATAGGTGGCCAGATCCACGACCCAGTGCACACTCCCCCCACCCCCCAGTTCCCGTGCTCGTCCTGCCCGCCGGCACCCAGTATCCCAGCAGCCGATATCAGTGTCTGTCACAGTCCTCGGAGGTCGACTCTCTCAATGGGTGAGGGACTGCATCGCACTGCGACCATTCGGGTTCTAGCCCACAGGTCAGCCCATCTTCCCCTATCGAGTATTATTACCTTCTTCATTACTTTCGTGGCATGTTCCACTGCTGGGGATTAGATGCTATAGGATTGGATGTGGAATTGAGGGGTAGGTTTGTTTTCGGGTACCGTACTCGTATTGTTTGTGTCATATAGGTGTGGCGCCAGTGGCTGGATGCCATGCCCTAACCGTCGGCGTTCGAACTGATTTACCGGGTCATTAGGAGCTTGACGCATCCCTAGATCCACACTTGTTGGAATGTTCAGGATTTCACCCTAGGTCTGCGGTTATTTTTTCTTTTTTTCTTACGTTGTGCCTTGCATTGGTTTTTGAAAATTCTCACATACATTCCACTGCATACAAGATTCTCAGACGTTCCTTATGTTGTGACACAAGCCGTTCGATCCCAACTTCTGTTGTGTTACATCATCAATGGCAGAGGAATAATTAGAGACAATGAAAAGAAAAGGAATGGCAGGTGACAGTGGAAAGAAGAGGAATGGCAGGAGAAAATTGATGGGGGTGAGAGGAAAATGTGGATCTAAATTTCTAAAATGATGATGTTCATGTCTTGAGCCCCGAATGCCTCTTCCTAAGCTTGGTTACTTATATTTTGCCAAGATCAATCATCTTTCCTTACAAGAAGAGGATGAAGAAAGATGAACACTTCAAAACACTACATCAACCAAGATGAACAACTAGGATTTTGGAGAGCCTTGTCTTATTGGCTAGCCTCTACTAGAGCACATCTAGAATGTAGGGGAAAGAGATAGAGGAAGTGAATATTTGTACATAGACATTATTACTAAAATTTCTCTTCTATCATTTCCTAACTTCTCTCCATGCCATTTATTCATCTTTTTTGATTGGTTAAGAGTTCCATAACTTGAATTTTGTTCTCCTCTTTAAGAGAGAAGTTAGAGGGGTTAGTGGATGGGGCAAAGACATGGCCCACACCTCTCTAATTTATCCATTCTGACCCCAATAGCCTAAAGAATTGGCTTTAAAATCCCATGAAGAGCTCCAACCCATTGATAATTATCCCACTTAATTCTTGCAAATTTCTGCACACAGAGAAATTGAAAAATATTTATTAGTTATAAAATTGTTTGACTCCATTGATGTCAAGTAGGGTTAGTCAAAAACTATTCATAATACACATAAAATGATATGTTTGGGTTTGTGCCATGTACATCACCTCCCTGGCCATTGCGAGCCAAGGGTGGAACTCGAATATTTATTGGGAGCCATGGCTGGAACTCAAATCAATCCTTTGAGAGATGGTCTTGATCATTGGCAGACAAAGGGGTTTATTATCATATAAGATTATGTATTCACATAACTTTTGATGTGGGACTAAAACATTTTATCTTCTTCCCTTTCAGATCTAGTGGCAAAGTGATAGTAGTGGCCATATCTGTCATGCTAGATGAAGTCACGTCGCACCCCATGATCACATGAAAAGCAACTGTCAAATCCAATGGTGGCTGCAACAACATCCGATAAACTAGGAGATGCCACATCACAATCGTAGATGTATGAAAAGTAACTCCAGATCCAACGACGTCCGCTACTATATCTAATGAACTAGCGAGGGACATGTCGCCAACTGCTAGCACGTGTTTTGGTGGGCATATGGATCCTAATGAAGCACGTGTTAGAGGAGGGAATGGTTATGGGCATCTAATTACTAGAAACTTGAGAAAACTCAGAAAAATATGACGTAAAATAGCAAATGAAAACATAAATATAATTTGCAAATCTATGGAATAAAAGGGGGAAGAGGGGTGAGAAATAAATATTTTTTGAGTTTTTCTTGGGTTGTTCTTGAGTAGAGACTTTCTTCTTTTCTCTTTATGCAAAAATAGAAATCTAAAGAGTGTATTATTGATTTTGATTGTTCTCTTCTACCCTTTTCATCTTAAACCTATTCTATTAAACTAGATGCAAGATTGGGAAGTGTTACCTAGAGGTTGACATCAAGCCATACATTTGAAGGGTCGTAAGTTTGATTTTTTATAGAGTTCTCATCATTTTCTTATTACATCTATAAAATATCTTTATTTTCTTACATTTAATTATTTATTTAATAATTTATATTTTATTTTTAATATTTGAAGTCACATTTATTTACTATTTTTAGTTTTTTTACACTTTAAATACATGTTTCATATTTATTTGTCATTTTATTTCTTCTATTACCTTGAATATAAATTTAAGATTGAATTAATGTTATGAAACAACTTGAATTCAGTGAAGAGGGCTTGCTCCAATTGAAAATAGAAGTCATCTTGAAAATAAAAGTCATCTTCCAACTCCATTGGCTGAAACCTTGGTGATGAGAAAAATAGAGAAGAAAGATGTGAAGCAAAGAAGAAAACCCAACGAGTAAAGTAATGTGAAAGCAAGGCGTTGTCTTAGTTTGAGCGGTAGAGGGGTGGGTGTGTAGGGCAGCCGGTGAGAGAGATGAGAGGGGGCTCTGCAGGTGGGCCAACAGAGTATGGGCTTATTTTACCAATCCCACCAATTGGGAGGTTGTTCCCAATTGGTCGTTTTAATATAAAAATGGTTCAACACTTGCTCATTTTAATATAAAAAATTAAATTTGAGTCACTTGTTTTAGATTATTTGGTGTATAGTTTATACGTAGTCTTGTCCTCTTATTTTTCTGTAAAGTAGTCTTTTTTTTTCTTTTTCTAGTTTGTAATGTTTATCGTTAATTATTTCTGCTAAAAAAAGTTTAGCGCTGGTGTATTTGAATTTGGGCCCAAATCTCGAAGCGGAAGTGCTCGCGCCAAAACTGCAACGGCGGCCAGCCTCTATAAGAGAGGAGGCACCCCCGCTCCACTCCCCACTCTACGTCGCCGGTCTCCCAGAGGGCGCCGGAAGGAGGCGGCAGGGCTGAGAGAGAGAGAGAGAGAGAGAGAGAGGGAGGGAGAGAGAGACACAGAGGCAGAGATGGCCGCACGCGGAGGATACAGACCCTCCCCCTTCTTCCCTTTCCTTTTTAAGAAATAATCTACCGTAGAGAAAGAGAGAGAGAAACAGCCAGAGAGAGAGAGACCGAGAGACAGAGAGAGACAGAGAGAGACAGAGAGACAGAGAGATCACCCGGAAACCCTCAGACAGTAACAACAATTCTATGAGAAGCTTTTGCTTAGACCCGTCCATTGGTTCCCTAATAGGCAGCAAATGTAGCAACATGAACACCCTCTAGATTGAGTTGTAACAGACTTTAAATAATTTGGAAAGATTTCTGCAATTTTGAGCTTTAGTGGTGAAAATAGGGTTTATATGGTCAATAGTCGGTCAGCATAGTATTTACTTGATGGGTTGACACAATGTCTCAACCCACTGGTTACAAGAGAGGTTCACCTAGGAAGTTGATAGATTATATTTTGTTTAATATTAAACACAAAAAAATGTATAGCGATTAGTCATTTTTTTGTCTACATCCACCTTTTAAGGCTCTATGCCTTCAGTTTCAACCATATTCTCCCAAAGACATAAAGAACTTCATTAGATCAATATCAATCCTTATCCGATAGATTTCATGAGTCTATCTCTCAACTAGACACCAAGGCTGACTATCAATGTAAATTGGACATTTAAGTAATGAAACAATTTATAAATTTAACATTAAGCACCCCATATAAGATTGCATAAAAATAAAATTCATTCCTTATCTTAAAATAATAATTTAAAATTTAAAACCCTCAATCTTAGGTTTGGAAAAATTGCACTGTAGTGTTCAAAACGACAATGGAGGGGTCTCATCCCCTTATATAGTGAGGAGGAGGCCTTACACAAGAAGAGGGAATTATAGTAATGCCATTGGGCCCAATAGGCCCAACAAGTCCATATACAGTCACATTAGGATTGACATAATCAGTATAAAAACCTCATTTTAAGATAAGGATCTTGATTACGAGGCTAACATGGGTTAGTATGAAGTGTTTGAAACTTACTGAAACATGAACGACTCCCAAACATTTACACTAACATATGTACAAACCATATTATGCATAATCTATATTAACCTTTTCATTTCCATCATACATTGTCTACATTGTGAGAAGATTAAGAAAATGCAGTAATAATTACTATAAAATAATAACACTGGGGCCTAGTGGAGTACAAAAAATAACACTCGGAGAGAGAGAGAGAGAGAGAGAGAGAGAGAGAGAGAGAGAGATAGTCCCTCTCTTGAAATAAACCAATTCAAGATGGCCAGTCTCCAATAACACTTCACTCAGAAGTACAACCTAATATCTTCCCTTCACCTTACGACAATCTTTTTTTTAGTAAGCCTATTCGGTTTTCAATTCAATATTTCCATTTATGTAGCCTTCTTCGAAAACCAAAATTCAATATTTATTCGGTTTGTGAGCTGCTGGAATGATGAAAACAGGACAACGTCCTTCAATGGATGAAGCAACTCAGGCCCAGCTCGGCAGAGCCCCGAGAACTGCGCCAAGAGAGCCCAGATCCAAACGTTTTTATGTAGTTATTTTAGCGAGAGAGAGAGAGAGAGAGAGAGAGAGAGAGAGAGAGAGTTAATCCGAAGAAGTGAGATTTTTTGTACAACCCAAACGGCGATACTCTAAGCTCAGTAACTAACTGCTCTACAGTTCCTCCTTTCTCCCAACAAAAACTTCATCTTCAGCGTATCTCGGGGGGCCGCACTCGTGCGGGCATCGCACTTGAAGCTCCACAGCCTCCAGCAATCGGCCAGGAACCCATCCATCTCGTTTCACAGCTTCAAGAACTGGTGGAACGGCGCAGCCAAGAGCCCTTCACCACAAGAACCGATGGCAGCAGCCCCCCGGCGTCCCCAACAGCCCACAGGCCACTGCCCACTGCAACGAAACAAAAAAAAAAAAAAAGGAAGAAGCCAGATTAGATTTGTATGACCGAGCCCGCCCGCTCGCAGTCGGCTCATGAACCAGCAGCAGTCGTCTGTTTACCAGGGAGCCCGGTCGGAGATGTCAGTCAGCGTCCGTCACCTCGGCCTCAATGTCAACGATCACTGCTGAGGAACCCTTCCCTGAGGGGATCATCGGAAAACACAGCAGACACCATGAACTCCTGGGCTGTGCTCGCAGAGTAGTAGTAGTAGAAGAAGAAGAAGAAGAAGAAGCAGAAACCTTTCTCTGATCGGCGAGGGGAGCCGCCGGAGGAGGCCTCTCTGAATCGGGAAGACCTGTTGGAGGAGAACCGGGCAGGTTCCTTCACAAACTTGTTGCCCTGCACTGAAAGTCAACGCACCGCGGTTCAGGGATCTAGAGGATGGGCAAGGCCACAGAGCCGGGGTGGGCTGTACCGGAGATGGGTTGGGCACAGAACGGGCAGAACTGCACGCCGTCCTTCAAGGAAGATCTGCAGGGCATCAGCGAACGATGCACATTATTAGGCCAATAAATATATAAATATATAAGGTATGAACTGATCATGGGAACTGGAGGGCATGGGAAATTTCTGGAGCGTACTTGAAAATCTGGAACTCGTTTCCACAATTGGGGCACTGCCATAATAAGAGAGAAGATATAAAAATTACTAGGAGCGATCCACAGAAACAGGGAGACCATAAGTGGTTCCAATCGATCCAACAGTAAAAATGATAATAAAAATAGTTCTTGGATCAATAAATTCTGATTGGTCACAGTTTCCATTGCCAGACGAGGCCTTTTCTCCCCTTCAGGATGATGATCTTTTGTAAGGCGGCGGTTGGCTTTTTTTTTATATTTTTTAAATTTTTTGACCTGAATTTCTGATCAATTCCCTCATTTTTATCCTATTTTTTACAAAATTTGGAGGTGGGCCTCTAAGAACAGGAAGGCAATTAACCAAACACAGATAAGCTAAAAAAGGATGCTAAAAAGGGCTCTTGGAGATTAAATTATTCAATCAAAAATATCGAGAGATTGGGATCCTTACACTGTCCTGGATTATATCCTGCCCGGCGAACCAGAAGAATGCTCCGAGGCCCAAAATCGGCAGGAGCACTGCAAGAAGCTGAGCGAATTGTTGTCAGAAAATCAACCAAGTGGGGAAATTTCTTTTTTCTTCACCAAATTGTGAGGAGTAGAGCAAGATACTGTGCACAAATTAATTAAACTCAATAAAGTTCATCGGAAAAGAAGGCTCAATTCTCATAAAAATGCCGTCAGAAATGTTAGAACCCTTTCACTCTGCATCACGAAAAACACCGCTCTTGATGGAGCTTGTTGCCACATAGATTACTCACAATAAGGTCTAATAATTTTTTTCCTTAAGAACATAAAATAATTTCCATTCTCCTCCGTAGATCACTAAAATAGCAGGAGTTTGTGCGTCTGCCTGTTTTAAAAAAGCAAAATTAAATACTTAATTTTACACCGCGAGCATGAACTTCTGGTGAAGAGACCTGCCGCCATGTAGATTACTTCGAATAAATTTTAGTTTATTCAATATTATTCGTTTATGAATTGAATAAAGTAATTAACTGCAGCATACCCTCTCATCCCGCATAATACAAACGTAGAATTTTCCGGAAAAAAAAACAGGCTCTAGAAAGATTGCCTGATCGAAGTATTTTGATTTTGATTTTGATTTTGATTTTGATTTTGATTTTGATTTTGTGTTATTTATCAACAGCAAAAAAGTGAAGCAGGTGGAGGTTGCGGAGCTCACCCAGATCGAAACAATGGCATCAAGGAGCCAACCCAGCTGCCCGGTCACGGTAAGGTAGGTCAACCCAATCGCCAAGGCAAGATTCCCGATTACCCTGGCGGTGTTGTTCTTATCCCAGCCACCGCCGCCGCCGCCGCCGCCGCCGCCATTGAAATCAAAGCCCTGGTTCGCCCGAGCCACCACCAAGCTCTCCGTCCTCCTACCCTTCGCCGCCGTCCATACCTTCTCCAACGACCCACCTCCGAAGAAGCACTGCGATTTGCAGAGGAGGAACCGGACCCTCCGGCTAGGGTCCGCGCGGTAGCTGAGCCCGGCGGGGGGCAGCCTGAGGCTCGCGGGGCCCCCATGGAAGCCGCCGGAGACCGGGAGGGCGGCGGAAATCTGGTGGGCGATCATGTTCTTCGTGGAAGAAGAAGAAGGAGCCCCCACTTGCTGCGGCTAGGGGAGGCTGTTCATGGGCTCACCCGAGAGGATGAAGGATGATCTCGGCTCTGGAGTTCGGCGCCGCCATGGATTTTTTCCGGAGCATCTTCCGTATTTTTCTAGAGAGAGAAAACCCGGGAATATCAGAGGGGAACGGGACAAAGGGAAATCTCATCCGATCCTCGTCAGGTCCCGGCTGGGTAATTCCGGCCATCCTTATCGGTTGACTGGGAACTCCGCGGATTGCCCAAAAACGGGTTTTCCAAATCTCACCGAGAAGAAGCGAAAAATCTGGGAATAGGCATGAAAATTGACACATTATCTCATGAAAACGACCCACAAAGAAAAAATCACTCCTCTCTCTCTCTCTCTCTCTCTCTCTCTCGCTCCCTCCCTCTCTCTCTCTCTCTCTCTCTCTCTCTTGCTCTCGCTCTCGCTCGCTCGCTCGCTCGCTCTCTCTCTCTCTCGCTCTCTCTCTCTCTCTCTCTCATTACTCTGTCCCTCCCTCTCTCTCTAATTCCGACCATCCTCCAGAAGGGAGGGGGGAAACTGAGCCACAGCGGAACTCCTCCGAAGCCTGGTCCTTCGCCGGAGGTCCACAAAAACGTTCATTCCGTGGGAACTACCCTAGCGAGAGCGAGAGAGAGAGAGAGAGAGAGAGAGAGAGAGAGCTCCGACGGTGCAACCCAATCAATCTGTTTATTCGGGCAAGTTAATTAATTTCGAGCCCCATCTTCGGAAAAAAATGGCTACCCAGAACACCAAGAAGCGTCCCCCACCCACCCACACAAATTAACAGACTTAGATTAGATGAATAACACTCACTCTGCTGCTGCTGCTGCTGCCGCCGCCGCCGCCGCTACGCCAGTTGACCGCCGTCGTCAGTGGACGTGGCACTGCTGGAGAAGCGGGTGGGAGAAGTCAACGTACCTGTCCCAGATGGCCTTGTACCTCTCGTTCCCGATCTTCAGCCACGGCTTCTGGTTCCCATTCCAGTGCACGACGGCGCCCCGCCGCAGCTCGGCGGCGCCGACGGTGGCGTAGCCCAGCCCCAGCACGTGCCACTCGGGCTCCAGCCGCTGCACCAGCCCGTAGAACGCCAGCAGGCCCGGCGGCAGCGATCCGAGCTTCCACAGCGTGTGATCGGCGTTGCGCTCCTGCCAGTAGTGGTACACGCCGGTGACGTTGCGGCGCCGCCATGCCCGGAGGTCAACGACGTTCATGCCGAAGGCCCAGCCGCAGGCGTCGGGGTCAAAGTGGGCCCGCACCAGCGGATGGGAGAAGTTGAGGTACTTGTGGAAGCGGTGGAAGGTCTCCATGCAGGTCTCCACCGCCCCCATGACGTTGCCGCCGAGGTCAACGGAGAAGAGCGCCGCCAGGTCCCGCTGCACGATCACGTCGTCGTCGAGGAAGATCACCTTCTCCAGCGCCGGGAACACCTCCGGCAGGTAGAATCTGAGGTGGTTCAGCATCGACAGGTACTTTGGGTTCCTGAATTTCACCGGGACCTTCCCTCCTCCCCCGTCGCCGGAGCCACCGCCGCCGCCGCTGTCGCCACCGGAGAAGTAGAAGCTCTTGGTGCCCGAGTCCTGGAGCTGGCGGAGCACGGGGACGTAGGACGCGTTGAGCCAGGAGAAGTCGTCCACGTTCTGCACCTCCACGGCGGCGCCTCGGAAGCTGTTCATGGCGAACCAGGACCTCATGGCAGCGAAGTTGACCCCGTCGGTGACCAGGTGGAAGACGACCTTCTCCGGGTGCTTGGTGTTGACCACCGTTGAGTTGACCACCGCCGATGTGGCCAGCACGTTGTCGGAGAAGACGCAGTAATGGAACAGGCTGTTGTCGGTGAGCTTCCTGGCGGCAGCGGCGGCTGCAGCGGCCGCCACCTTCCTCACCGAAGAACTCGAGCTGGAGCTCCTGTACCACTCCCTGGTCAACCGGACCCCCAGGCAGTACAGCCCCTTGGGGAGCTCCTCCGCCGCTATCTGCCCAAATCGGGTGCTCTTCTCCTTCTCGGCGGCGGCGGCTTCCTCCAGTGCCTGGACCTTGGCCTTGAGCTTTGCGATCATGGTGGCGCCGTCGTAATGGAGCTGCTGGGCCGTCTGCAGAAGCAGGGCCATCTGGCGGACGGCCGCCTCCGACTCTGCCAGGGTCAACACGGGCGGCTGGGCGGCAGTACTGGAGAGGAGAGCTTGAGAGCGGCGGATCTGGGTGCTCAGCTCCCACGCCAACTGGAGATTGTTGTTTTCTTTGGCGACGGCCACCAGGGTCTTGGCCAGGGATATCTGGACGACCAGCTGCTGGGAGATTGAATGCGGGTCAACCATGTCTTCTGTGAGATTAAGCCCATCTCTGGAAAATCTGCGGCTTGATAATCTCTGCAGTGAAAAAAAAATTGTTAGCTTTTTAATTTTTTTTCCCAAAGAGTAATGGAAATAAAGAAAACGATACAGAAAAATTTTGGGTTTTTGCTTGATATGAACCGGAAGGAAACACTGTGTGTGTGTGTGTGTGTGTGTGTGTGTGTTTAACTTATACCTCTCTCTCTCTCTCTCTCTCTCTCTCTCTCTCTCTCTCTCCTCTCTACCTCCCTCAAAAATAGTGCATAAAACAGAGAGCAGACAGCTGTGATCCTCTCTACCTCCCGCTCTCATTGTGTGTAAGTGAGAGAGACAATGAGAAATTCACTATCCTCTCTCTTTCTCTCTCTACAATTGTGCATAAGGGTGAGAGAGACGCTCAGAAATGAACCACCATCCCTCCTCTCTCTAAAATTTTCCATAAAAGCAAGATCCCCCTCCTTCTCTCTCTCTCTCTCTCTCTCTCTCTCTCTCTCATAACCTTCCTCAGTTTTATGCACGAATATGTCAATGTATACACGTGATCGAGAAACCCAAGGCTGACTCTGAAGATACAAATATAATGTCGAATCCAAATCCACAGAAATCCGAGGTTAACATCAAGCAATCTACGAGGACGTTCAAGCAGCGTGATCCCAAGGACCGGGGGTTGACTAAACAGCCATCCCCAACAATTTCTTTTCTGGGAAATACAAAAATAGCAGCAAAACCCTTCTGCCCAGTCATGTCCCCTAAGGCAGACTTCAGAATGCGAAGCCTAGTTGATCTTTCTGGAGAATTTAGAGAGAGAAAATGTGCATAAGAGTGAGGAAAACAGTAGGGGAAGAATATGGAGCGAGAGAGAGAGAGAGAGATGATAGCAGCACACGCGGCCCTTAGCTGATCAAATTCTCTAATCAAATCAACAGTACATGTAACACATTCTCATGGAAAAACCCATAAAAAGAATTAAATCATTACTTTCTTTCAGTCTCCATGCATCATGTGGGCCCTAAAAGCATAATATTCTAATGGAATATGCAGAGAAAACAATAATAATGACAATAATTTAATCAAACACAATGGAAGAGCCAAAATTTTAATTAAATTCAAAGTTTGCGTGAATCCAACGTGATATGTCATTTATCTATTTCATATATCCTTAAAGGAACATCTCATCATATGCACGCATATGAGAAGAGGTAGGAGCTCATAATAACGTCCAGAAGAAGACCAGCCAATCATCAACAGGGGAAAGGAAAAATCTTCACTGAGCCTCACCCTAATCTTATCATCAGCTAGCTTTATTTGGTCAACTCTGCTAGGGTTTTGAAATCGACGCAAGCAAGAGCATGCCTAGTCCGCAGGCCATTATGTTCAGTCTTTAAAGTCTAGATGCTGGGGAACAGATCTCAAATTTTCCCAGAAAAAGAACTTTCTTATACTCTGAACCAGCCCCTGGCATCTTAAGAATCATCCAAGATCCTTCCAGTCATTTCATACAACAAATGTCACAGATTCTTCCAGTTCATCAGCCCCTATCACCTCCAATCTGACATACAACCCAGTTCAAAAGGCCTCAGCGCTCAGGTCAACCGCAGAACAAAGTCAATCTTGCCCAGCTGGCCTGCTGCCCGGATAAGGCAATCGGCAGCCAACCCACATGAGCATCAATCAGACGGACTCACCGATCTCAATCGGCACTCAAAAAGAAACCCATATGGCAAGTGAGGCTGTGGAAAAAAAAAAATCTACGACTTAGTAATTTGGCAATCAGTAAATGGGTGAGGAAAACACATCCTCGCAGTTTTTTAAGAACAGAAAAATAAATGACGATCTCAGATGATGCTCAACTGGCTTCTCCCTGAATTGGAGGCGATCTAAAAGAATATAACGGATTAAAATTGTGCTTCTCCTGTCCCTGAATTTTATCAGCAGCGGGTCAGAGTGATGATCAACCCCTCATGATCCTTGCATTCGACTAATGCCCGTTTAAACGACCATTTGACTTCTACTGGAATGTCTGAAGATCTGCAAACCTGAATCGTATCATAATCGACCGAATCGCGCCGGTGAAGCAGGCCGGAGAGATTCTCATATGAACGATGCTTGCACATAGCGGCAAAGCCTGGTTCATCAGCCCTCCCAGAGTTGACTATTTGTAGCTCAAATCTGAGAGAGTGGCCGTACACGCATCGGCGCTTTTTCTTGTCCGGCGCAATGGTTTATCACGAATCAGAATCACGAGGAAACAACACGAGAATCCCGAGTTTGATTGTGAAATGAAAGCTCAAGCAGAACTGAAACCAGAGAGATGCGTCCACGGACTTCAAAACGGGTTGCAGAGGCCGAGAATATTGGTAGAATTAGCGTGCACAGCTAGATCCAAACCTGCGGGCTCACGGACGAGTCCGATCTCCGCCCCGCTCCATGTCCGAGCAGAAAGACGAGCAGGACGAGAGCCCCGAGGGCGCCGCACACCAGCCAGGGCCACCACACCGAGCCCCACCTGGCAAACCACCTCCTCCTTCCCGGCCGCCGGAAGTCCCCCGCCCGCCGCCGCGCGCTATCCCTCATCACCGGCGAGCGGCCGACGAGAGCACAGACCGCTTCGGATCCGACAAACTCATTCAGGCTCCTCTCCAGACAGCCATCGATCTCCAACTCCCCCGATGCCCCTCAGCTTCCAAAGAGTAGCCAGGTGAAACCGGCCACAAGGGCGATGGAGAGAGAGAGAGAGAGAGAGAGAGAGAGAGAGAGAGAGAGAGAGAGAGAGAGAGGTAGAGAGAGAGAGAGAGAGAGAGAGAGGTAGAGAGAGAGAGAGAGAGAGAGAGAGAGAGATAGATAGAGAGAGAGAGAGTCTCTCTCCTCCTCCAGAAGAGATCCACAGAGGGAAGCTCGTCTTCCTCTTTCCCACCGCCGCCGTCTTCCCCCCGCCCGCGGAGAAGAGCGACGGATGCAGGAGACGGACGGCCACGATCGATCCATCACGAGATCACCGACGCGCCCTCACGTGGGAAGATGCTCCTGGTGATGGGCCCCGAAGCCATAGGCCCAATTAGGCCCATTTACCAACAAGGGTTTGGGCCCCTTAGGCCCATTGGGCCTCTCCCTGGATGGACGACTGGAAGCGTTTCCCCCCCTTCAATCATAGGCCTCTATTATGCAGCGAGCAGAGGGAGGAGCTGTTCCTCGCGCATTCATTGGAACTGCCCGCAAGACTAATATTTTCCATGCTGGACCCAACGTAAACCGTGCCCCCATCATCTTTAAAATAATAAAGATGATGAAGATGGGCATTTTTGTGAGAGGACGCTGTGGGGAGTTCCCCCTAAAGAGTGAGAAGTGAGAAGTGAGAATAGAGAGAGAAAGAGAGAGAGAAGAAGGATAGGGAGAGAGATAGTCAGGAGGGAAGAGAGAGAGAGAGAGAGAGAGGAGGGAGAGAGAGAGGGAAACTGGAGGAGGAGAAGGTGGTGGAAGGGCCCAAGACTCTCCTGCCGATGCCGGTGGTGGCCGCAGGACTAATATTTTTCATGTTGGACTGGATTTAAAGCGTGCCCGTCTTTAAATAATGCAGCAGGGGACGGAAGTGAAGAGAGCATGAAGATGGGCTTGAAGGCATTTTAGTGAGAGGAAGCAGTAGGGAGACCTTCTATAGAGAGAGAGAGAGAGAGCCCAGCTCGAGAAAGAGGGAAATGGAGGAGATGAGAGAGGTGGTGAGGGCCAAGGCTCTTCAGCCGATGATGCTGCTGCTCATGGTGGTGGCCTCGTCCGCCATTCCTTCTTCCTCTTCGCTGCGGGATCCGTTCCTGGGTCTCCCTATCGGAGGTAACCAGTTCTTTTTTGCTGCTATCATTCTTGGACTTTGGACCAATGAGCCCGTTTCTTGGTCTCATTCTCATCCTAAATTAGGAAATAGCCTAATTTTTTATGTTTTTTGCTAAAAATACTTGGGGTTCTGGGGTGATGAGACGGACCCATTTTTTTTCTCCTATTTTCCTTCCGAGTTTAGTGCATTGAAAACAGAGGCCTCTTCGTCTCATTTACCCGTTAAAAGGGTTTTCATACGTGTATAAGAGATATCAAAAATATTATATATATATATATATATATATATATTTATAGAAGAAATGGCTGCCAAGTAGGCACCCACGGTGGCATGCCGCAGCGGCGAATCTGCCAAGAAAGCAGAAGTCACCGATCCAAGGGCGATCTAAACTGGGTTTCCCTCCAATAAGATGATGTATTCTGTAAAAGAAATAAAAAAATATGGTGTCTGATTGCAAAAAATTCATACTTTTGTTACTAAATCATCACAATTAAGGGTGAAAAATTCCAATAAATGAAATAAAATTCTACTCTCTTTTTGGATGATTACTCTTCTAATATGCACACTCTATAAAGAGTGTCTCCTTTATAAGGGGGTGACAATTCCCAAAATAATAAAATTTCTTCTAGCATGCATGGTTACAAAAAAGGGGCCAAATTGTGTGGAAACTCGAGAGTTTTTTATTGTATGAGTTGCACTGCCAGTTAGACACCCATTTTACACGTGGCGTGCTACATAGGCAAATCTCATGTCTTTTGGTGACATAGCATGAGTGAGGTGGTCATCCTTGCATGCCCAGCCTCTTCATCTCGCATCTCAATTATGACCCATGATAAATATGTAGCCTTTTGAACTCATTGCAATGCCCCCTTTTATTACGATCTCTATATGCAGTCTAATTGAGTCTCCTTCTAAAGGTTAACAAAAACCCAAAAAGTCAATCCTTCTAGGTCTATTTTCTAGATGATACATCTTGTAGCACGTATAATTTACAAAAAAAAAAAAAAAGGGCCAAACTGTGTGGAAACTTGAGCTTTTTTGCATGAGTTTCAGTGCCAATTAGGCACCCATTTCAGACGTGGCATGCCACGTAGGCAGATCTCATGTCAATTGCTGAGATGGCCAGCCTATTCATCGCATTTCTCATTATTGACCCATCATAAGATATGGAAAGCTCTAAATTCATGCATATTGAGCCGCCTTCCAATGGGTGACAGATTCCAAAAAAATAAAATGAAAGAAAAACCTACTGTGTCTATACCTTTAGATGATGACCCTTTGATCTCCATGTGATGGTCAACCGTAGACGGCGACGATGGGTTGAGCAGCGGCATGAACTGCTGCAACGAGTGCGTCTGCGTTGACCCGTGGTGCGTCTGCTCGGACCGCTCCCGTTTCGGCTGCTTCAAGGGCTGCGGCTTCTGCCAGTGCTACGACAAGCCGGAGAGGACCTGCTACTGCGTTGACGTTCTCAAGAGGTGCCCCCCGCCCTGCATCCTCACGCCCGATGGCCCCTCACCCCCACCGGCGGCTGGCTGGTAGAGCGTTGACCTGAGAGTCAGTTAGTTAGATTTAATAAGAAAATGGCTCCGTAGATGGTGGGGGTTTTAGTTATAGATGGATGATGAGCTTGTTTATTGCTGCACACAAATAAGGAGGAACTCTGCCTGCTGCCCTTTGGGGTGTTTGTTTTCTCCATCTCAGTTTTCCCTTTGGGTGTTCGAGTGCTCCTCTCTCTCTCTCTCTCTCTCTCTCTCGCTCGCTCGCGTCTTTCTTTCAATCTTTACAAATTGCCAACGGGTCCATTAAGATAGAAAACCGGAAACATTCTAAGGTTTACTTTGATATGACAAATATTAAAATTTCAGGTTTCATGTCTAGGGAAGCCTCTCTCTCTCTCTCTCTCTCTCTCTCTCTCTCGCTCGCTCTCTCGTTCTCTCTCTCTCTCTCGCACTCTCTCGCACTCTCTCCCTCTCTCTCCGATATAGGGAGCCGATATTTGGGAATCGAAGCATGGAATGCGTTTTCTGATCGCCGATTCAGCTCTGGTCGCATGATACCACTGTTGGAACTAATGAAGCAAATGACTGACACATCATATCATCCAAAGGAACGGAAAATATTTTTGTGCGGGTTACGTAAGTTTCTTTCACTCAAACTTAATAAGACGGAGGAGATATATTAGAATATGCCTGTTTTCGAGGAGCTGCAACTCCGACTGAGGAACAAATCTCTATCGCTAATTCAGTAAACTTGTTTAACTTATAGGATCAAAACCGAAAAACCCTATAAGATCCTAGTCAAGAGGTCATCAGGATAAGAAGTTCAGGAGAGAGAGAGGAGAGAGAGAGAGAGAGAGAGAGAGAGAGAGAGAGAGAGAGCCATTGGACCATTGACACATATAAAGACCGACTAATATTAGCGAAAAGGCACGGTAACTGGTAACTAAATAAACAGGTGCTTCGTTGGCGCAGTCAAACTCCGGCGAGGTTGACGGGCCAAAGTTAGAAGCCTCCACGGCGGACCTGTCCGCGTGTGTGTTATTAACAAGTCTCTCCCGCCGGAAGCTTACGCCGGCGAGGGGAGGGGGCAGCGGCAGGGAAGTCATGGCGGATGGGGTCTCCGGCGGGCAGTCCGCGGCCTTCTGCCACTCAGTGCCGTATATCGTCTCCCCCGGGTTCCGCGACTTCAGCCACCCCGTCTCGGCCACGGCCCCTCTCCTCATGTTGCAGGTCACCGTCATGTTCGTCGTCACCCGCCTCCTCTACCGCGTCCTCCGCCCCCTCAGGCAGCCCCGCGTCGTCTGCGACATCCTGGTGAGACCCTCTCTCTCTCTCTCTCTCTCTCTCTGTATATATATATATCGCTATTTATCTGTCAATCTATCGCTCTCTATCTATTTACCTGTCTCTCTCTATCTCTTCATGTCTATCTACCTATTTATCTATCTCTCTGCCTCTCAATGTCTTCACCAGCCTATCTATCGCTCTCTCTCTCTCTCTATTTATATATCTATCGCTCTCTCTATCTCTTTACCCATCTTTCTATCAATCTCTCCATCTCCTAGTATCTTCATCTCTCTCTCTCTCCATCCCTCCTCTATATATCTATCAACAAATCAATCTATCTATCCACCTATATCTATCGATCCATCATCTACATATCTATAGCTATATATCTATATATCAATCTATACAGCTAATTATATATCTATCAATTCTATCTACATACATCTTCCTTTGGATAAAAGGATGTATCTAAAGCTACACATCTAATCATGGGCGATGGGTTGGCGCAGGCTTCGATCATCATGGGGATGTCGGGGCTAGGGCGCTGGGAGCCGTACAAGCGGCTGATGTTCCCCAAGGAGGCCTTCAACCTGTCTCAGACCGTGGCGCAGCTGGCCGCCGTCTTCTACATGTTCGAGACCTCGGTGCAGATGGAGCCAGCGATGCTCCTCCGCTCGGGGAAGAAGTGCATCCTCATCGCCGCCGCCGGCATGGCCACCCCCTTCCTCGCCGTCAACGCCATCGTCTTGCCCCTCGCCAGCAAGATCGACGCCGGCATCGCCCACGGCAACTTCGGCGAGTTCGTCGGTGTTATCGTCTCCATGACCTCCTTCCCCGTCGTCTCCCAGATCCTCGGAGAACTCAACCTCCTCAGCTCTGAGCTCGGCCGCCTCGCCCTCTCCGCATCCTTCGTCAACCAGGCCGTCGTCTGGTTCGACGTCGTCCTCTACGACATCTCTTGGGCGGCGAAGTCCGCCCCGCGGCTCCTGAAGGTCGTCGCCACCATGTCCTCCATGTCCCTGCTGGTCGCCGCCGCCATCTTCATCTTCCGGCCGTGGGCGAAGAGGGTGATCCGGCGAACTCCCAAGGACGGGAGGGTCCGCGAAGGGGACGTCCTCATCGTCCTCCTGAGCGTGCTGCTGATGAGCTTCCTCTCCAATGTTCTCTGCGGGTCGCACACGCAGGGGGCCCTGTTAATGGGGCTGGTTTTGCCCAACGGGCCGCCGCTGGGGTCGACGGTGGTGGCGAAGGTGCAGACGGTGGTGGCGGAGATTCTCATGCCGGTGGCGTACCTGAACTTCAGCCCGGCGGACCTCACGGCGATTGTGGACTGGGAGAGCTGGGGGATCATGGAGGGGGCCATGCTCGTGGGGTACATCGGCAAGTTCGCCGGCACCGCCGCCGCTGCCATCTACACCGGGATGCCCCCCCGCAGCGCCGTCATCCTGGGCACGATGATGAACTTCAAGGGCCTGCTCGACATCATCGTCATCCAGGCATGGCACAACGTGGGGGTACGCGCCCACGACTTCCCTTGCATCCATCCATCCATCCATCCAGGAAAGTTTTGCATCGGTCTCCATAGATCTAAGAAAAAATATATTAATGAAGCCTTCATGTTTCAGTATAAGTGGTTACAAAGAATTGACTCCAGATAGAAAAAAAAAAAGATTTGAGCTTGAACCGCATGGCATGAACCCTTTCATTATTTTGATTCATCCGTCTGTTTTTTGGGAAGAATTGTGAACTACGATGATTAACGAATCTAGGCTCTCTCTCTCTCTGAACAGCTCCTGGATAAGAAATCCTTCACGGTGATGACGATGATGACGCTGATGACGTCGATGGTGGTGGCCCCTCTGGTGGAGGTCTTCTACAGACCGCTAGCCGATGACCTCGGCGGCGGCGGCGCCACCGTGCAGCAGATCTTCTCGGCGGCGGGGGAGCTCCGGGTCCTTTCCTGCTTGCAGAGCGAGACACACGTCCCCGCCATCCTCCCCTTCCTCGAGGCCTCCCACTCCGCCGCCAGGCCCCTCTGCGTCTACGTCCTCCACCTCGTCGAGCTCATCGGGAGCTACGCCCCCGTCCTCCTCTGCCACCGCCGCCGCACCGGCGGCGCCGCCTCGTTGTCCTCTTCCCCCCGCCGCGTCCACCCGGCGCTCAACGCCTTCCTCAACTACGACGAGCTCACCGGGAACCGTATGGCCGTGCAGCCCTACACCGCCGTATCCCCCTTCGCCACCATGCACCACGAGATCTGCCGCTTCGCTGACGATAAGAGCATCGCCCTCATCCTCCTCCCCTTCCGCCGCCAACCCACCGGCGCCGGCGCCGGCAGCGCAGAGATCACCAGGGAGGAGAAGGCCGCCCGCACCATGATCCCGGAGATCCTCCGCCACGCACCGTGCTCCGTGGGGATCCTCGTCCACAACGAGACCGGCGGCGGCGCCACCAGCTTCCTACCTGCCGGCGCAGGCGGCTCGCCGGCGCCGATGGTGTATAGGGTCGCCGTGCTGTTCTGGGGAGGCCCCGACGACCGGGAGGCCCTCGCCTACGCCTCCCGCATGGAGAGCAACCCCCACGTCCGCCTCTTCGTCGTCCGCTTCCTCCTCCCCCCCGGCCACGATTCCGCCGCCGCCGCTGCGGAGGGGGATCAGGGAGAGGAAGAGGAGCGGCGGCTGGACGAGGAGCTCCTCTCGGAGGTCCGTCGGCGCGGCGGCGCAGAGGTGGTGGAGGTCGTCGTCGGCGACGCCGTGAAGACCGACGAGGCCGTACGCGCCGCCTGCGACGGTAAGGTGCTCGTCGTCGTCGGCCGGCGGCAGGGGTCGAGATGCCTGCTGAGGCCGTCGGATTGGTCCCAGTTCCCGGAGCTCGGGGTGCTCGGGGACATGTTCGCCTCGTCGGAGTTCAGGACCGCCGCCACCGTCCTGGTTCTGCAGCAGTACCACCGCTGCTCCTCCACGACGACGACGACGACGGCGGCGATGAAGAGTGTGGATTCCTGAATTTTTTTGTATTTTCTGTGATTAGAAGAAGAAGAAGAAGCCCCTCATGAAATACTATGACCTTATTATAAGGTCAACGTCTCTGTCAGTGCTAAAAATATGATTCGGGTTTGATTATAAAGCAAAGTAGGAGTTGATTAGATTCGTCAAAGTTACAAGTCAATGAGGGTTGACTTGCGGCATCATAAGATGACAATCTATGAGCTGAATGCGGCATGGCATTGTGTTATACGATATTTTCAAAATATTATCAATTATTATTTTAACTCTGCGCCGAACACGTCGACATAGAGAGAGAGAGAGAGAGAGAGAGAGAGGGAGAGAAGAGGAGAGAGAGAGGACGCCCACTAATGAACGGGGGACATCGGAAGTCCAATCCTACCGAAGAAGATAATGGCGGCTCCACCTGTCAGGGTCAAAGTAAAAGAGTCGGCGGCCGCCGCCTTTGACCTCTATGGTCGTCAGGCCTCCCCATCTTCCGCGTCCGGCGGCTGTCAGTTCCAGGCAGCCAGATTGGCAGATCGCAACCGTACATCGTATCCCGGTAGCTTCCGATGAAGAAACCGACGCGCCGACCACCGCCACGTCAGCAAATCGGAACTGTTGCCCGAGAGCAGTTCTCAGCACGACACGGAACGTGTGCTAACGGCTATTTTGCCCAACGCGGAGTCCACCACGTGTCTAACAGTGGAAGGATTTGGGAGCCACGCGGCGCCAGCTGGGTGGATAAACCCGCTGCTGAAAAGGCGGGAAACCGCCTCTGGTGGGCGAAGTTTCAATTTTTTGGTGTAATTATGATAAACATCGAGGGCATCTACGTAATATTATTTACCTGATAAATTAAAAAAATTATTTATTTATTTAACTGGTTTTGGCCTTTTCCTGACTGCTGCTGCGATGGGCATCGTCTATATATAACCTGCATGAGCACGCGATAGCGACCATTGAAGAAGGAAAAGAGCGCGGGATTCGCAGAATCGAAGGTACTCTCTCCCTCTTTCTCTCTCTCTCTGGCTCTATCTCTCTCTATCCAGTGTATGGTTGGAGATTGGGAGCAGTGTGCATTGATCGGTAGATTTGTTGAAGTAGGTTCGAGCAGTGTTGAAGTAGGTTTGTGAGTTGTCTGATTGCTCGTAGTTGGTGAGTTGTGGCTGGTCGGTAGTTCGAAGGATTTCTGCGGAATGTGGCCTCTGTTTGATGCCGGTGGCTGAATCGTAGAGGTGGAACGATTTCAGTGAGAATTATTTACTTGTATTTCTTCAAGTGATTTACCTCGCGCGATTGATGTGCCTTGGTAGTTTCTTAATTTTCAGCAATCGAATAGGCGTCAATCACTGTTTCTCCCCCGCCATTTATCATATCTCTCCCTCCTCTACTCTCTTTCTCTCTCTATCTAGTCCAATGCAGCTTATGCAGACTCTACCTGGCCGCTCATTTCTTCCTTTCTGTCTCTATTATAATGATTTTGCAGATAGACCGCTGCTGTTGTGAAATTATCTTTCCCAAAATCGATAACCTAAAGGACGCTAAGGAAATCGAGAGTTAAGACTCACTCAGTTTTGCTTGGGACGAAGTTGAGAGGTATTTTTCATGATTACTTAATTTTCGTTTAATAATCATTGTATCCTTCTTTCAGTCAAAGAAGCACTCTTTTTCTTTTACTGAGAAAACAGGGCCACTGCCTGTTGTCATTTTTCCTCCTCTCTTCGAAAAATACTTGTGATTAGATGCGCAATAAGAAATTACCTTAATTTTGTCCTTTTTCCTATCCACATTAATTGATCACACGCCAAGATAGTTATCATTTGCTGATTTTTATTCGCGGAACTTTTTTGGATGTGATGTTTATGTCGATCGTTCGGATCCAAGTTACGCTTACTTATGATAAGACACTTTGATCTTCTTTACTATACTCGAGTTTAAGAAAATACTGTTTGCTGATATATTTTCAATCTCTCACAACCTATAGAGTTTTAGAACCTCAATTGCCTCCGATTCAAGAACCGACCGTGTGCGAATAATGCCATTTGTTCAGTGTTATTAACGCAGGTCCTATCTGGTTTAATTATCTGTTCTTTGTTCATATCTTGATCAACCTTTCATTTGACTATCAGTCTGGTCCTTTTCTTTAAATCCAGTGCTGAGATTTCCTGTGTGATAGAGAATTCCATAAACCTTGGCCTCTGCTTTTGCTAGACCTGATCACACCCAAAGTCGTCATGAGTTTTTTAGAAATCTCATCGATCCTGTTCTCATTGGACTTAATTTTTTTTTCCTTCGTTCCTTTGATAAGAAAATTTGGCTGCTTTGAATTGTTCAGGCGCGAGATTTGGAGCTACTGTTCATGCGTTTTCTGTAAATCAAATTAGCCATGTTCTAGCTGCATCTCATCAGTCCTCTGTTTCTGCAGAAAAAACCAGTTTAACTCCACCTAGGGGTGTTTGGTGTGTACTTGTGGAATGGGACTAGGCCTGGTTGACAGTGCCCAGCAGAGGAAGGCTTCTGTTCTGCGGTGTAACCCTTACACGAGGGCAATAGGGAGGAAGCGGGTCTCCATTCCCCATGCCGGAGATGAACTGCCGTTCAGCACGCCGCCGAGCACTCCATCCCGAAAGCAGCATAAAACGATGCCCCCCCGTTCTACTGGTCCATTAAACCGCCTTGAATTGCTGCCGCAGGAGATTCTGGTAAATTCTTAGCCCCGCTCTGGAAAAGATTGAAGATCATGCGGTTGATTGCATCTCACTCTTTGTATTTCAATCAATTTCATGCTGGGTGGATGCATCATCGACCCATTCATTATATTCAAAAAAAGCTCTACAAATATCACAAATCATGTGATCAAATCCATCTTTATTTTCTTGAATTTTTGAAGATCATGAGATTAAATGCGCCTCAACTATTTATTTTTAAATCGAAATCAATGTCTGTGGTGAAAATTCTTCACCCCATTAAATGCAATCCTATTACTCTTTATTCATCATTGATCCTGTGCCGGGAGGCTCCAATCTAGCACAGCACATAATCATCAAGAAGATTATTTGCTCGGTAGAAGAATCATCAAGAAGCATTATAAGAGTTCCCCAACAAGAGGAATAATTTTAGATATTTATGAGCTAGTATTAGATGGGCTCGATGAATGATCAATCCACCACCTCCTGATGCACTCTTCCTCCCTCGCTGCAGATTCACGTGTTGTGCATGGTGAACCGCAGCAACCTCAGGGAGCTCATCTTCGTGTCGAAGGCCGTTTACGACGCGGTAAGGCTGGCGCCCACCTCCAGGCTCCATCTCTCCATCAGTTCCTTCGATCATATGGTTGAATTCTTCCATCTTCTCTTCTCCTCTCCAGGTTCTAATTGCCAAGGAGTCCCACTTCGACGTCAGCACTCCCATCTCCAAGCCCGTTGCCGGCAGGCCCGCCATCTCGGATGAAGCTCCAAATGCGCCGAAGCGAGCCTCCAGGTCTCGACAAGCCCGCAAAAATCTTGGGAGCATCACCGTCGCCTTGTTCACCTCCCCGGAGGAGAAATCTGCCTAAAGAAGATGCTAATGATGATGATGATCATGATCATGATGACCATCATGAAAAAGAGGAAGAAGAAGAAGAAGAAGAAGAAGATGATGATGATGATGATGATGATGAAGTGCAACTTCTTCTTATGGTAATGTGGATGTGTGATTAGGAAGTTGTATATAGCCATTCTTCATTCAATTGCTCGATTGAAAGGTGGTATGGCTGGGTATACTTGTATGTATGATGAACAGATGGGCATGAGGATGAGGAAATTTCTATAAAGTCCTCCAATTTTTTGTCAGTTTATGTGTCTCCTAGTTGAATTATTTATTAAATGTCGCTACTTGAGCATCGCTTGGTATATATATTTGTAGGTACCATGTTGATGAGGAAATTTCTTTAAAGTCCTCCAATTTTTTCGCAGTGCTAATGTGCCCTCAATTATTTAATAGAAAATCGAAATTTATGACGAAGTAATTAAAATTTTATTTTTTAATCGAGGTTTAGTTGTTTTCGTACTTTTTATGGGTATGCCACGTGCAGTCCACGTGGCATTCCGACATGTGGGCCTCGGTCCGTTGGGGCTGATGGGCTCGTTTTCCATCTCTCCAGTCCTTAGAGGCCTTGTGGGCTCGTCCAATGCAAGTGGTCCCCCCTGGGCTGACGTGGAACCTTCCGCTTGAGAGGTGACCGGTCAACAGCCGCAACTTGATCAGCAAGTCAGGGGAACATTCATAAAAATGATCGTGAAAAAACCCCGGAAATTTATTACCAATTTGGACGAGGAGAGAGAGCGATTGAGAGAGAGAGAGAGAGAGAGAGAGAGAGCACGAAAATTCCAAATTTAAATAATATTAGAAACTCACGAGAGAATGGAGAGTGGGACGACATGTGGCAGAATAAATTGGTCCCACCCACATTTCAGAGAGAGAGAGAGATACAGGAGAGAGGGGGAGAGAGAGAGAGAGAGAGAGAGAGGGGGAGGGGGAGGTTGATTCCTGTTGATTCCTGTCGTTGATTTGTCTCCGGTGGATCCTTCTCGCTCGGGGAGTCGGAGATGTCGCGGCAGCGGGGATTCTTCGACGTTGCGTCCAGACTCGTGGGGCGGAGTCCCGTCTTCTCCAGGCTGCTCGTCGTCTTCGCTGTTGGGTGCGGACTCCACTCTCCTCTGTTTCGCTCGTCTGCTTTGGAAATGTCCTCGTCCTGATCTGTCTCCTTGATCGATGTTCGCGCATGTTTTTGCATTCGCTGTTTCGCTCGTTTCTGTGAGACGAGTTCTGTTCTTTTCTATGGCCTCATGACTACGTGCTCTGGGGCGATCTTGGTTACGATTGTCGTACATTCACTTGTTGAGAAAACGTGTATTGTCAGAATTGTATTCGCCAATTGAGGAAGCGTGTCTCCTCAGGACTCGATAATTTCCGATCTCACTTTTGTTTTCCTCTCTTCTTATCATGCTGCATTTTGAGGGATTTGTCTTTTTGCAAGTTTTTAAATCGAAGCGTGTTTCTATGTGATTCGAGGCACAGTTACTTTTTTTTTAGGAAGTTTCTTCGGACGTTCAAGCTTACGAGGCCTTTGGTGACATATTACCTGAAATCTCCTCTCACGATCTACCGTAAGAAAATATTTATAGATTTGTTATGGAGTAATAAGTTGATGTTAGTTTTTCGGCGATTGTGTGGTCTTATATGTCTCCCTGTTGGGTGGAGATGTTTCTAAGAATTGTTTTCCCTTGGAGAGCCATCTGTTGGGCAATTTTCCTAATTGTCTCAGAGCTTTGCCATAGATAAATTAAACTAGATCGAACCATGAGAATTCATGTGGATGGTCAAGATCATTTTTTCGTCTGACAGTAAATCATGCCATACGTTGGCATTGGAGTTTATTTTATTCTATTTTTTCTGCAGAGCAGAAAGGAGAAATTCAATCCCATATCTCTCATTTTACAAAACCTGTGGATTATATTATTATATAAAACTTTTGGATTATGGTTTTATTTGGGAGAGAGTGTTAAGCAATGAGGCTAGTTTTATTTTAATTTTTGTAGCCAATGCCTTCTACTTTTGCTTTAACATATGGTTCTTTCAGAAAATACATGCTAAAGATCTATATGATGAAACTAGTCTTGCTGCATACTGCATAAGTTTTTGACACACATTATGTCCATCGTTTTATTTATATCAGATACTCTATTTATCTACTCTCATATCTCTCCATCTATAGTTGTATATAACTTTCACCTTAATAATCTTACATGTTGGATTTACGTCATTTGATTTTATTTTGAAAAAATTTTCTTCTGCGCTATAGTATTTTTGCTTTCTTTTTCTCATTTTTCACTCTTTCACATTGTTGCCTTTGGACGGCTGGCATATTGCCTATTTTCTTTCATTCCCACGGTCGTCATTTTTGAATCCACCCAAGTATCTTCGTTTTGCAGTGGCGGAGGCGTTGTTGTCTATGCCGACTCCAGGATAGATCCCAGTGTTGCTGATGAGCAAAATCAAGCGCCCACAAAGAAGAAGGTGGTGGTTCTTGGTACTGGATGGGCTGGCACGAGCTTTCTCAAGAACCTGGATAGCTCTATGTATGATGTCCATGTGGTGTCTCCTCGCAATTATTTTGCCTTCACTCCCTTGTTACCAAGTGTCACATGTGGAACTGTAGATGCACGAAGCATCGTTGAGCCTGTTCGAAATATCATAAGAAAGGTATGACAATAAAATACCTAAATAGTACAAACTAATTTCTTTGAAACTCATTCTTTCCAACTTTTATGGAATGAATGCATAGTTGTGCAATATTTACACCCAAAAAAAGGAAGGAATGAATTTTTATGAAATTAGGGAATGAATTCATTTTTGGAATTGAACCACATTCATCTGTCATATTTCATCAATGGTGAACCTGGCCATTTATTTTTTCAGGCTAATTAGCCCTTTTAATTTTTTTTTTTCTTATGCGTTGATATAATCTTTGGTACTCATAAGATGGCCCTTTTTTTGAGGCTGAAGTATAATCTACTTATAAATCCTTCTACTCGTGGACAGAAAGGTGGAGGTATCAAATTTTGGGAGGCTGAATGTTTTAAGATTGATCCCACAAACAAGAAAATTCACTGCCGGGCTAATGTTGGGACAAATTTAGATGGAAATTCGGAATTTGTGGTGGATTATGATTATCTGGTTGTGGCAATGGGAGCCAAAGCAAATACATTCAACACTCCTGGTGTGGAAGAGTATTGCCATTTTCTGAAGGTAAAATTGGAAATTTTCCTCTCTTATGTACATGAATTTTTCAGTTTTTAGTTTATATATTTCCAATACAAGATATTCTAGAAATAAACTGTTTGAGCATATTTTTGAATAAGCTTCCATGATTTGATAACAGGCCCTGATTAGATTTCAATTTTTTTATGGTCAAATTTACAGAAGGATAGCAGACTTGTTTATCTGCACATCCCCATCATTTTTTTGTTCTCCTTACATAAATGATAGGTTTTTTTAATTCCCCATCATTTGTAATGTGCAGGAAGTAGAGGATGCTCAGAGGATCCGTAGAAGCGTCATTGACTTATTTGAGAGAGCCAGCCTTCCAAACCTTACCGATGAGGAGAGAAGGAGAAATCTTCACTTCGTTATTGTTGGTGGAGGCCCCACAGGTGTTGAGTTTGCTGCAGAATTGCATGACTTCGTAAATGAAGACTTAGTCAAAATATATCCTAGAGTCAAAGAATTAGCGAAGATCTCAGTGATTGAGGCTGGAGAGCACATCTTGACCATGTAAGGACTACTAAATCCATTCCCCTGCTCTGTTTTTTCTTGCGATTGTTATTAATTTTCTGTATAATGGGATCAGATAACGTGCTACTGAGGTTCTTTTTATTTTCAAACTTCGGATCAACATGTTTGGACGTCTTTCTCTGTCATATTTCTCGATGCGTGGTGGGTTATATTTTTTTTAATATCCTAGATGATATCCTTGCTTTGCGTTACCTAGGTCAGTCATAAAGTTTATTTTCATGCGATGATTTTTCAGTAAATATCGGGCAATCGTTATGATTAAAATGACCTATATGGGACTTTGTTCAGCCCACTCATGTGCGAGCCAGCTTTTGGCTGTCGCCACTCGGACTATTCAGCTATGCCAATTCTGTTCATGGTGCCAGGTTCGACAAGAGGATCACTGAGTTCGCCGAGGGAAAGTTCCAAAGAGATGGGATCAATGTGAAGACAGGATACAAGGTTGTCAAAGTGTCTGACAAGTCTATCACCATGGTGGGGAAAGGCACTGGGGAAGTTGACGTGCCGTACGGAATGGCCGTCTGGTCAACGGGCATCGGGACGCGCCCGGTCATGCTTGACCTCATGAAACAGATTGGCCAGGTCAGTGCTCAACTGTAACATCTTCAAAGGATGCTCCTGCCCCACTCACTTCTCATCTCCCATTGAGAAATAACTCCGCTTAAGATAACCCCTGAGCAGGGTGGTCGGCGCGCGCTAGCCACCGACGAGTGGTTGAGAGTGCGAGAGTGTGATGGGGTATATGCACTCGGCGATTGCGCTACAATAAGCCAAAGGAAAGTCATGGTACGTACTGCTAGGATGCTCAAGCTGGCAATTTTTCCTGTGATTTTCTTGCTATTTATGGTCTTAAATCGTGTCTCTAATTTACGCACATGGAGCTTGAGCTGGAGTGCTATTTTTTTTGTTTTTTCACGATATTAATTTCCGCATTTATCGTAATGCGGAAATTATGCGGCAGCCCGTGCCATCTACCCAGTCGAGGTTTCTTACCTCAACAGGAAATGAAGCCAATGCGGGAGTCGGCTGTCTTGGTGGTTACTTCCTTGTGACAATGCGTTTAAATCTCTTTTCAAAAATGCATTCCAGGAAGACATTGCCGCCATCTTTAGGGTTGCGGATGCAGACGGCTCGGGGACGCTGACGGTGAAGGAGATCCAAGATGTTCTGGGAGACATCTGTGAGAGGTATCCCCAGGTGGAGCTCTACCTGGAGAGCAGGCAGATGAAGAGCCTGGTGGACCTGCTGGACGGCGGCTCCGCGGGGAAGGCAGGGGGGGAGGAGATGGAGCTGAGCATTGAGCAGTTCAGGAAAGCCCTCGAGCACGTGGACTTCCAGGTGAAGAACCTCCCCGCAACGGCTCAGGTAAACCCCCTGATCATACTCCAGATTCCATTTTTAGTATTTGGATTCTGCTATTTCTTTTTAAAGCGCGTGTAAGAAATTTTGTAATCTCTCTTGTCAATTCATGCAGATAATAATTATGGTATCTCTTTTCGTATTTTCGATGTCAACATCCATTTTTTTGCGGTTAAATTCTCTATATTTATTCCAAGTTTCAAGTTGCGATTCAATTATGTGTGAATAATAAACTAATGATTACAGTAGTTCTGTTATATACGTAAAAAGTAGCATTCTGTCTTGGTGATTTCATTATTTTCGATTGTAATTTTATTGTATTTTTGACACCCGCATCTGCCTTGGGCAGTTATTTAAATTGTATGGATTCATAAAAATAATGATCAGGATATCATTATTTTTAAATAATTTCATTTTTCATTATCAGCATTCTCTTTTGGCGATTAAATGATATTGCTGCGGAAAAATAATGATTAGGTGACTTTTCTCGTCTTTTTTGACAGCAGGATTCACTTTTGATAATTTATAAGTAAAAGAACCGTGTGTTATATTTAATCGACATCAGCATCCATTTTAGGGGATTAAATATATTAATTCATAAAAAAAACAGATGAATACTATCAGCCCATGTTTCTGAAATTAAGTTAAGTTCAATGATCACTAGAAATTTAACATGTTTATGGATACTAGAATTTTCTTGGTAATTTAGCTTTTTCATACTGATAATGATTGGAAGAATGATATCAGCATGCATTTTCGGTAACATAATTCTATTTATTCGTAAAAACATTGATTAAACGAGTGTTGTCGGGCATATTGATTTCAGCGTCCATTTTCTTTAAATCATAAAAAATATCGGTTAAAAATATTCTGTGGCGCCGTTTTGGATAGGTTGCTGCCCAGCAGGGGGCTTATCTGGCCAGGTGCTTCAATCTGATGCAAGACGTGGAGGGGAACCCTGAAGGCCCTCTCCGGATCAGGGAATCGGGCCGCCACCGCTTTCGCCCTTTTAGGTTTCCATCCTCCCCGTCTCTCTCTCTCTCTCTCTCTCTCTCTCTCTCTCTCTCTTCTCTCTCTCTCTCTCTCTCTCTCTCTCTTTTCTCTCTCTTCTCTCTCTCTCTACTATCTGGACGCGCTCCTTCTTCAGGTACAGGCATCTCGGGCAGTTTGCTCCGCTGGGAGGTGAGCAAACGGCTGCGCAGCTCCCTGGGGACTGGATTTCTATAGGCTACGGCTCACAGTGGCTTTGGTACTCCATCTACGCCAGGCAAGTCTCTCTCTCTCTCTCTCTCTCTCTCTCTATATGCTGTCTCTCTCTCTATATACTCTCCCTCTCTCTCTCATCCCCCTTCTTGCTTGACTCGGTCACAGCAAGCAAGTGAGCTGGCGGACGCGCGTGGCGGTGGTGTCCAACTGGGCGCGGCGGTTCATCTTCGGCAGGGACTCGAGCTGCATCTGAGCGCCACGCGTCATCCACGTGGCGGACGCCCAGAAGAATCCCGCTCCGGCCAGAGCAGGATCTCGCCGGCGGCGGAGAGGTATCATCATATTATAGCTTCAATTATTTTATCCCTCGCTGGGCCGATTTTTTTGTTTAATTATTTCAGCCCGGCCAGTAAGGCACTGGGCATCTTCTGACTTGCTCTGCGGTGCCCCGACTCGATCGGACGGCCGGAGATGCCCAGCTCCGGTTAGAAAAAAAACTCAAATAAGCACACGAGTTCCCCTGTGTCCACCAATCCCTGTCTTGGGTGTTTTAGAGAGAGAGAGAGAGAGAGAGAGATGAGAGAGGAGAGAGAGAGTAAGATGAGAACGCTTAGTAGCTGAGATTGAGCAACATTTTTGTATTGGATAAGATTAAAATGGGGATAATTAACAAGTTGTGTGGGGAACTCTCTATTAAAAATTATGATCTAAGAAATGACGAATTATTTTCCCATCCTCTAGTTACATAAAGGCGAGTTCACTGATGCCGGTGGATGATTTTATCTTACAAGTTTAATTCTTCTTATATACTACAACTCTCTCTCTCTCTGAAACCTGATGTTTCCGTGTTATCCGTGAGATTTGTTCCGTTCCTGTTCTTGGGATTCGCAGGGAGAGAGAGAGAGGAGAGAGAGAGAGAGCTGGGGAACATGGCTTTCTTCATTCGCTACAACTCTCTCTCTCTAACCAGAGCTGGTGGGGGTGGAGACTTAAAAAGAAAGCACCCGGATTCACCATCTCCAGCTGACCAGAGGTGGGGGGGGTCAGCTCTTGGTGTTCCCCCTGAAGAGAAGGATGGCCAGGCTGCCGACGCCGAAGTAGATGAAGCAGCCGCACTGGTGCGTCACGAACGAGCCGAAGTCCGTGCCCACGATGCACTGCCAGCCCCCGCCGTACGCCCTGTCGAACTCCTGGCCAGGGGGGAAGAACCAGGAGACGACGATGAGCCTGACCATGGCGACGACGGGCATGACGAAGGAGGAGGAGGAGGAGGAGGAAGAAGGAGAGGACCTTCTTGATGAAGTGGGCGACGTCGGTGGACTGGGTGACGTCGAAGAGGTCGAGGGCTTCGCCGGCGAGGCGGAGCGCGTGGCGCTGCATGGCCTCGAGCATGTCGGTCTCGCCGACGACCGCCTTCCCCTCCAGCATGGCGCTCGGCTCCGGTTCTGGCGGCGGCGGCGGCGGCGGAAGGCGATGGAGGAGCGCGGAGAAGGCTGCCGATTTATGCCGCCCGGTGGAGCCCAGACCCCACCGTAGCCGGTGGAGGCCGCCGGTGGCCACGTCGGCCCGGCCTGGATTCGTGGTCGCCGCCCCTCCTCCAGGAATATGCCATGTGGCACTTGGACTCTTCCGTGCAGGCTCGCCCAGCGCGGGACACCCGTGGTCGAGGGTCCTCTCTCTCTCTCTCTCTCGCTTTCTCTCTCTTTCTCTCTCTCTCTCTCTCTCGCTTTCTCTCTCTGTTCCTCTCTCTCTCTCTCTCGCTTTCTCTCTCTGTTCCTCTCTCTCTCTCTCTCGCTTTCTCTCTCTGTTCCTTTCTCTCTCTGTCTCGCCTGCTAGCTCGCTGTGGAAGGCAGTAAAAGTGACGGGTTTCTGAAAGGCTTGGATGAAGTATTCGTTATCTAGTCTACTTGGGCTTTCCGGGAGACTTGGGAAGGCCATGTGGCATCCCACGTCAGCGGGTCAACCCTGTCCATGCTGGCTCTCGGGTGGGTGGGGCCCGAGGCGGTATGACGTCTCCTATGCTGCTTTCAATGGGCCCGCTAATGAGGCCCAACCACGACTACAAGGAGAGAGAGAGAGAGAGAGAGAGAGAGAGAGAGAGAGAGAGAGAGAGAGAGAGAGAGAGATAGAGAGAGAGAGAGTTGCGGAGTAATAATTTATATTCGAGGCATTTCCTTTTTTAGAGGAAAATATCTTCAAAAATTGGAAGGCGGGTTTGACCGAAAGTATCGAGCTGTCCCCGACAGCGACCGCGCCGCCACCGCCCTCGAAGGCGGCGGCTCACCGCCCCGCATGTGGGCCCCACATAAACGTGCCAGCTCACGGGCTCCGGGGGCCAGCGGCGCGAGGGGACGGCTCAACTGCTCCTCGCTGTCGGTGCCGAGATCTGGCACGAAGAGGCAAAACCCCGGCGCTTCACCCCACAAGAAAGTTAATTACGTTTCCATCCTCATCATTGCCGACATGCCCCCATTAGTTATTCAACACTGACCCTGATTATTTCCTAAAACAAGGAAATAATGGCAATTTCTTCGCATGGGTTCGGAGGATTAGCTCCTCATTGTTATTAATATAAGTAAATTACTTAAAATGGACCGAGACTTTGGGGGCTTAAGTAGAAAAAGGCATCACGGCCAACCTCACATGGGCCTTAAAAAAAATAAAAAATAAACACATAAATTAAAATTTAAAATACATAAATTGCCCGTAAAATTTAAAAAATAATTATAAAAAAATATATTGAAGAGCGGGTGAGAGAATGCTGAGGTGACTCGGTAGAAGGCGAGGTCGGGGAGGGCGTGGGGGATATATTACCAATTATTTTTTCTTAGAGAGTTGCGAGGCATTTTTTAAAAATAGGAGAGGGGTAAAGCGGACAGTAGAAAGGCCTGGACAGGATAGAATGCGGCGTAGATTCGGACGTCTAAAGGAGGGAGGGGGAGGAGGAGGAGGGAGATCCAGGGGAATGCCGTGACTTGCGCCGTCATCTTCTCCCCTCCACCCGCCGTCCTCCGCCTCCTCCTCCTGCGGGGTGAGGTCGCTTCCTCGGCCTCCTCCTGCTGCCTATACCCGCTGCCTGTCATCCGGTCTTCCGCTCTTTCTCAGATTCCCGTCTCCTCTCTTCCACAGGCCTCCCAGGCGCCGGCAATGGCGCCGCCCCGACTCTTCTCCTGCTTCGGCCGGGGCGGGGGGGCGGCGGGTTCCTCCTCGGGGGGCGCCGCCAAGCCGTCGACCGACGGCACGACGGCGGACCAGTCGGCGGAGGAGCAGCGGCGCGGGGGCCCCGTGGTGGTGGAGCTGTTCTCGTCTCAGGGTTGCGCCACCTCCCCGCAGGCGGAGCTGCTGCTCTCCCGCCTCGGCCGGGGAGACTTCCACGCCGCCGGCGACCAGGACGGCGGCGGAGAGGGCCTGCCGGCGGTGGTGGTGCTGGCGTTCCACGTCGACTACTGGGACTACATGGGCTGGAAGGACCCCTTCGCTTCCAGCATGTGGACTGTTCGCCAGAAGGCCTACGTTGAGTCTCTGCGGCTCGACGCCCTCTACACGCCGCAGGTGGTCGTCCAGGGCCGCGCTCAGGCGGTGGGCACCGACGAGGCCGGGATCCTCTCCGCCGTCCGCTCCGCCGCCCGCTTCCCCTCCCCGACCTTCCAGGTGAGTGACGCAGGTCTTGGTGCTTGTGTTTGTGTTCATTATCAATCTCTCATCAGCTCGCTCAAGCACCAATAAAATATTGCCTTGAATATCAAGAGCGCTCAACAGTCTGCTCTGCCATGGGATTTTCTTGCTGCAGGCGAGCTTCCAGAGGCCGACGGCGGAGACGCTGCGCGTCTCCTTGTCGGGGCAGCTGAGGACGAAGGTGGACGGCGGCGGGGCGGACGTTCTGGTGGCGCTGTACGAGAACGGGCTCATCACGGACTGCGGGAAGGGGGAGAACAAAGGGCGCGTTCTCTCCAACGACTTCATCGTCCGCAAGCTCGAGAAGCTCTGCCGCGTGAAGGACGTCTCCGCCAAGAAGACCGTCTCGGGGGCCGTCACCTTCCCTCTCTGGAAGGGCTTCAACAGCGCCAAATGCGGCATCGTCGTCTTCGTCCAGGGTAGCTCTCAGCAGATCTCCGGCGCCCAGCATTTCGATTTGCCCGATGTTCTCTGATCGGTGATGAGTTGCCATGCACATGAAGGGCTCACACGGCCAACTTTATTCCTTGGTAATAATGCTTGTACGTTAGGAGGAAAGGGGACAAGGGAGGGAGGGGGGAGAGAGAGCGAGAGAGAGAGAGAGAGAGAGAGAGAGAGAGAGAGAGAGAGAGAGAGAGAGAGAGAGAGAGAGAGAGAGAGAGAGATCTGGGTCCCCATGGCCGGTGAGGAGGGGTGTGATTACTATGCTGCCTGACCTTTATCAGACATTCATTGGGTTACTTGCCGGATACCCTCAACGGGCTTTGGTCTGTGGGATTTTTAGTAAATACTATTTCCCAATATGTACTGATTTGAATTGAAATGACCAAAAGAATATAGTGAATCAAAGGTTGAAATGTGAAAAATACATACTCTAGAAAATGATAAAACTTTGAATGAATAACTTGAATGTTGGAGATCTAAGTAACCTAGTGTCTAATTACTTTCTATTGTTGCTAAAAACATTCAACAAATTTAAAATTTATAAATTTTATAAAATAAATTAATTTTATAAATAAATAATTTTATTGTGGATTTTCTAACTCCGTCACAAGATGAAAATTAATTAATTACCTATGATTTTAAATTGATAGATTGCTTTTTAGAATTATTTTTCCATAAAATTTAATGAAATAGGTGGAAAATATAAATATGAGAGTTAATGACATCAGCTAACATCAAATTGTGATGAACACCCTAAGTTCAAAGTCATTAGAAATATGTTGACTCAAAAATTGTTCAAATCAAAGACAAAATAGTTCAAATAAAACATTAATAACAATGTGCTTTTGTTCATAACATTCTATATGATTGAGTGAATTTCTTTTTTCAATCTAAAACATAATAAAAATAAAGAGAAATCAAAGTTGACAAAAAAAATTGAGCAGCACAATTGTCGATCAAATTTCTACCCAAATTCAATATATTTATGTAGGCATGGTGCATAAATTAGATTTCTACACCTTTAATTGATGATAAACAATCTGAGTAACTATCCCTAAGTCTAGTAGTAAAGGTAATATAACTTTGAGCATGCTGGAATGTCTAGAGAAAGATCATCGGAAGAAATTTTTTATTTTTGTATCAAGTGAAGAATAAGACCAGTTAATGGATGAAATTCAGAATTTGCACTAGTTGAATGAGAGATGATTGAAATCTATCATTTGTATTGAATAGATTAATTAGGTGAAATCTAGCATTTGTAATGACTAGAAAAGATGATTTTTGATCTAAAAATGGGATAAGATTGATCAAGGATAGAGATCAATAGTCACTATCATGATCAAGTTTTAGGTTAAGATCTAGACCTTGACTTAAATTTGGTCCAAGCATGTCCGTCAAGGGCTTGGACCTTAACCTAATCTATGACCTATTGGTTATTATATTAGTTTTTGATTAAACTGATTTGTTTAACCCAATAATTGTAGTATTAATTAAAATTATCTAAAATCACTACCTACAATATAAAAAATAATTAATTAGTAATATTTTTAAATTATTTAAAAATAATTAATTACATAGATCTACCATAGGAGAGAGCAAAAGAGGGAGAGGGAGATAGGGAGACAAGGAGAGGGAGAGGGAGAGAGGGTGGGGGGAGAGAGAGAGTCCTAGTGCTAGACAAGGGAGTGATAGACCAAGAGGATGACAAACATGGGAGTGAGGACGGTACAAGGGGGAAGAGAGAGAGAGAGAGAGAGAGAGAGAGAGAGAGAGAGAGAGAGAGAGAAGAGAGAGAGAGGGACAAAGAATCATATCATGACTGGTCATTGGTTTAAAGATTGTGATTACACTGAAATGATGATAGTTACATTTTGTGTGATAGTCAATCATGGTCCAGTTTGGTTAACAAGTCATTAGTTGTTAATGTTGATCCATAATCAAGGATACGTTCTCCTTGAGAAATAACTTGGTAATCTTCCTATATGCAGATTTTTTTGATTTATTTCAAATATTATTTCTAGATGAAATTAGTGCATCCACAATTGACTAGAAAACATTGAAAATATTTTATTTTTGATTGATTAAATTTATATAAATCATGTGCATTGAGTTATAAATTAATTATAAGTGATATTTTTCAATTTACTTGATTAATTTCTTGTTGGAGAATGAACTGATCTTCTTGCATGATTTTTGTCACTTTTTCAAGATTTTCATTCATTTTTCTGAATTTTGTGATTTTTTTGAAAATTTCGAAAATATTTATATAAACTTGGGATTAATGTTAAATTTTTTTTAAAAAGTATATAAAAAACATGTGAGAAAGTATTTTATCATATTTTTCATGATTAGTTTAAACATGCATAACCAATTAATCTAAAGTAGTTAAATCTTGAGATTAAATGACGATGAATATATGAAGTGACAAATTCATGGAAATAAATATTTGTTGAAAAAAAATTTAAATAGGGAAGTGAGACAAGGTAAATGATGGTTATTATTTTGATTCATTTATCTATGATTATATGGCTATTTAAGTGTAGCCATTTAAGTTTTAGTGACATACATTGTTAAAAGAGAAAGAAAAAAGTTCAAAATATTAAAAGCACTTTTATAAGCCTAAAACTTAAAATCTCAATGGTGACACATTGACTAATTATTTGGAGAAAATAACAACCTCAACATTTGTATTTGAAGTCAACTTAAACAAGAAAATTGTTCATCTATAAGATACGAATGTCTAATTCAAATTTTGATATCAATAGACCAAGGAATAGAAAGTTGTTGAATTCTAAATGGTCCAAGGTCATTACTGCACATTTCGGAAAATGGTAAGGATTTGAACTAACCTTCCATATTTATTTCTTTAGTTAAAAATAGGAAACCATTGGAAGATAAAGTTTATAAGAAAAGGAACCTAAGGAAATTAAAAATAATGATTCCATGATGAACTACATTTAATAATCATTCTATAGGATAAAAAAAGTTAACTACAATCTTCAAATGTGAGTAAACTATTTTATTCATTTTCATCAACTATTAATGACCAAAGAAAATGATCAAATCTCTTAAGTAAGTGCTTCATCAGGCCCTAAGATAACATGGTTGTGAGGGGAGATGATTTTTGGGCAAAGACACGGGTTGTTTTGTGCCCAAGTTGGCCCATAAGGGGCTAAATCTTTATGGAATAAAACTTGAGTTGCTGGGCCACTAATTAAGTAAAGTTTAGCGTATATTTCTAAGGGGATTTGTGAACTTAAGTATGAAAGATCCTCCAAGATTGGTATTAGCTAGGTGAGGGGCAAATTAGTATAAAAAGATTAAGTCTTATTTGTGTGTGAGAGAAAATTGTAAGAAAACTCACTAGAAGAGAGAGAAAAAAAGCTCACACATAAATATACTTGGAGGATAAATTTAGAATATATATCAACATATATATTATTAGGAAGAAAATTTGAGATTGTAGAAACACCAATTCACCCCCTATCTTGGTATTTCACCTATCCCCTTATATCTTACAATTGGTATCAAAGCTCACATTGATTCATAGATATTTACACATCTCGAGTAGATCATATGGATAGTAAAATTATCAAAGTTTTCAACCTTAGACTATCATAATTTAATAGAATGAACTATGCATTTTCAAAAATCAAGATTAAAATTTATGTGACAAACAATCAAAAATCTGTAAAATGGTTAAGGAAGGTTGATAAATCCTTGAATTATCATGTAGAAGTGGCAAGAAGATTAGTGATCAAATCATAAAGAACATAATAATATGATGAATATAAATTAAATAAAATATTATATATTTTCATATGATAGTTTATGCAATGTACCATTTTCCTATTTTTCACAAGAATGGGAGCATCAAAATAAATGGGAGGAGAAACATATGATTAATAGTTAATGAAATTGATAAATAAATAATTTTCTCCATGTAAACAGCTGATATGTCACTGTCTAGGTTTTTGGTTCAAGACTCATGAAAGCCCATTTAATATTTCAAATCATTTTCATTTTTTTTTCATAATGCACGTGACTAATAATTACATGGTTTCACTTAAGTGGTCAAATAATCATAGATAGATGAATTAAAAAGTTAACAAACATTTACCATCTCATTTACTTATTTAAATCTCAACAAATATTTATTCTCATAAATCAGATGCTTTACCTATTTCATCAAATCAATTTATCTCAAGGTTTAATCCATTTGATTAATAGATCATAAATAATACCATGAGATAAATAATATATTTAATATGTAAAATATATCAAGTATGTATTATAATCTTGTAGATAGAATCAAACCTTAACAATATATTTTTTTACCAATTGTAATATCAAAATTCATGCCCAAGTGCATCAACAAACACAAGTATGATTAACTGCACCAAAAATCTTATCATACATTTTATAACTAAATAATTGAAATCAAAAAACATTTGATTCATGATCATATACAAAAAGAGGACATAGAATCATATTTTATTGATACATAAAAATAGTTAGCTTATATCTTTACAATACCCCTTTTTGAAGAAAGATTTAATTAAATTACTCGTGAACTTAAAATGTGTAAATTGACTAATATTTTAGTCTAAAATTTACTATGATTGATGATGATGTTATAGTTTATTAATATTATATTTTAATCATCATTTTATGTTTAATTTAAAATTTTTACATGTAGATGTTTATGTTGTCACATTCTTTAAAATCTTATATTGTGTCTATTATCCTATTTGTCCATTCAAAGGTCATGTTTCACGAGCTTAAATGCATTCAACCACTTTACCTTTCTTCCTCTCTTATCATATGGAAACCCTAATTTCATCTCTACTTGTAAGGTTGAAGTGGTAGCTCACATCATAGAGGGTTGTCTCCTAATTTAACATGAGGTATTTCATTTCATGCACTTTATTACATTTGCACCTCATTATGGACAATTTCCTTTTTTCAAAATCATAGTCTTACGATAGTTGATACTCAACATTTTGCCCTTCCTGTCCCTCCAAGATTTTATAGACATCCAAAACTTTTGAAGAAAGATGAAGAGAAGGATATAATTATGGACTCATACCTTAAATAGACTCTCCTACCTTATCTCATGAAAGAAAAATTGCCTACACCATTTTCTACCCCTTTATCTAGATCTCCTATTCAAAGTACATTGCCAATTCTTCTCTTACCAGTGATGACAAACAAACAAGTTTTTTTAGTCATTCAAAACTATATATGGACACTAGTACATCTCTTCTTACAATTATTGAATATGAAAAACTAGAACCTATTACTTCACCTATTCGTGAAGAAGTTAAATAAAAAAATGTTGTCCCTAATTAGCCTACCAGCAACCCAAAACCATCTCAACTCAGAAGAAGGGTTAAATCTGTCAATAGAAAACCTTCTACTGTAAAAAAATTGTAACCTATAATTTATTTATTAAACATGATTATTTATCTCATGATATTATATCTAACTAATTAATCCAATGGGTTAAACATTGAGATTAAATGAATTGCTAAAGAGGTAAAGTTACAGATTTATGGAAATAAATATTTAAATAGGTAAATGAGACAAGGTAATTGATGATTATTATTTTGATTCATTTAGCTACAATTATTTGACCATTTAACTGTAACCATTTAGATACTAGTCACAAGCCTTCTAAAAAGACAAAGAAAAAAGTTTGAAATGTTAAAAACACTATTATAAGTCTCAAACTTAAGTTTGAACATGTTGATTGCTTATGTGGAGAAAATAACGACCTCAACATTTTTATTTAAAGTCAACTTCAACAACAAAGTTGTTTGTCTATGAGATATGAATGTCTAATTTAAATTTCAAATCAACAGATCAAGGAATAGAAAGTTATTGAATTCTCATTGGTTATAGGTGGTTACCATGTGTTTTAGAAAATGGCAAAGATTTAAACTAACCTTCTATGTTTATCTCTTGAGTAAAAATAGGAAATTGTTGGAGGATAATGCCTTACAAGAATAATAAATTAATAAAATTAAAAATAATGATTCCATGATCTACATTTAATAATCATCCTTTACGATCAAAAAAGTTCACCGTGAAGCTTAAAATGTGTGCAAACTACTTCATCGATTTTCATCAACTATTAGTGATCAAAGAACATGATTAAATTTCCTAAGCAAACTCTCCAGCATTTTCTAATATAACATGATTTTTGTGAGGGGAGAAGGTTTTTGGGTAAAGACACGAGGTGCTTTGAGCCCATGTTAAGTTATAAGGGACTACATTTTTACAAAGATGAAACTTGTGTTATTGGGCCGTTAATTGAGTGAAGTTCAATATATATTTCAAATGAAATTAATAAAATATTCTAAAAAGTATCCTTTGGAACTAGAAGTAGTCAGGTGAGAGGCAAATTAGTATAAAAAGATAGTCTTATTTGTGAGGGTGAGAAAAATGTAAGGAAACTTAATAGAAGAAAAAGAAAGAAAGCTCACATATAGATATGTTTAGAGAACATACCTACAATGTGTGTCAACACATTTGTTATTAGGAAGAGAATATGAGATTGTAGAAACACCAATCTAGCCCCATCTTGATATTTCATCTAGCAACTTATATCTTACAAGAATGAGTCTAGAAGAATAAAGCTATGATTTTGACATGGAACGACAATGGTTTCAATTATAATGAAGATTAAGCCTATTTCTATTTATCTACACAGATCAAGCTCATCCCTCATTTGAATTTGAAGTAATCAAAGATGAAACATAGAACCTTTGAAAAATTACTAAAAGCTTGCAAAAACATTAAGAATGAGATTATAAAACTAAAAATGAAATTTCTCAATTTTCAAATAGAATTATACCAATTGAAATAAAAAATGCTGCACTAGTATAAAAGACAAATGATAATGATGAATATTTCATACTTGAAGAAATTTTCAGCTTAGATCCCTCTCTCCTCAAATTACATGAAAGTCAAAATAAACTAAAACTCTTGCTAGGAAGACTAAAACTTTCATTAGGGAAATAAGGTTATCATAAAATCCCATCCATAGGAAGTGCCAACTAAAAAGTGAGAATGTTAATCATAAACTAAAATTTAGTTGGATACCTAAAAGTGAACTTAAGACAAGTAAACTCAAATAAATATGGGTTTCTAAAATCAAAAAGTCTTTTTGAGGATGACACCTAGTGTGAGTGAAAGAATTTAAATAGTTGGTGTTCAAAGATAATTAGTGATGTGGGATGAATGTGAGAAAATCCAAACTAAGATATAGAAGAATAATTTTTTTTAAGACTCGGTTTTCAAGGGCTTGTTTGATATTTAGAGAGAAATTTAAAGATAGATTGAATTCTTATGTCTTGTGATCATAAGATTGTAAGTCATCATCTGATCTAGTTGTGACTAAGTTTAATTGAGTCAGATAAAATCTATTTGAAGGTTGAGATCACCAAATGTGTGAGAGTGGCTATCATATGTTCACTTTAGGCAATAGAAGAAGAAAACTTTTAAAATTAGATTAGAGATCATTAGACATATCAAAGTTAACATGAACCTTGCTGGCGGGTGAAGAAATCCCTCTTGATTAACTTGTTGACCATGTAATTGACTTCAAGATCTTAAGAATGTGATGCTAGATGGTGTGGATAGGTGAGAAGAGTGTAATGAGTGGGCGGAATTGATAAATCTATGAATTTATCATGTAAAAAGGGCAAGAAGATTAGTGATTAAAACCTAAGTAACATAGGAATATGATGAATATACATTAAATACTTTACTTAACATTCTCATATGATGGTTCATGAAATGTACCATTTTCCTATTTTCTATAAGAATGGGAGTACTGAGACAAATGAAAGAAGAATGTATGACTAATTTCTTGTGGTGGGACAAGAATTAAGGGACAATCATGATGCATGAGCATGAGCATATACTTTCTTGTTAAACTCATCATGGGTTATTGAAGAAATAATGAACATAAAAGGTAGAATTATAATAAGGTTGTACTTATTATTATTGTAGGTACAGAGGGGTATAAGGGGCATGCCAACAGTAGGTTATGTGCTCCTAATAAGAGGACCTACCGCCAGCCTTCCCCTAGGCATTCACGGTCGGATTCTCTCTCTTCCCCTATTGGCGTGACTCTTTCCCTCCACGAAGTTGGTGTACTCTTCCTTCCTCCCTTGGGACCGCTTACACAGCATAGGCAGGTCATCTTATCCTTTCATCTATTCTAGTAGTGATAGTGTTAGACAAATGATTGTGGATCACCCAAGGCTGACACACGAGAATGCTCTGAGCTACTAAACCATGCAACTATATCTCTCCTTTTCCCTTAGCATTGCCTAGCACCATAGGTGAGTCATCTCTTACTACTTCCTCCTCCCTCTAGTGATCACAACACCAACATTGGATTTTAGATCCTCTTACCTAGTGCAATAGAACAAGAAACACCAACCTCATTACTTGCACGTCACTGGCATCCTCTTCCTCATAATCGTCAGACTAAGAGGAAGAATGCTTTAGTCTCATTATTTTTTCACTTTGTTTTATTTATTTTCTATTTTTTTCATGACACCTCAAATCTATTTTCTTTTTCCTCATCAAGGTATCAAGGCTGAATGCAATATATATCTTGACATTGAGGCATTACTGCAAAATTCTAAATGTGATATATTTTGTCTTGATCTTTGTAATTAAACTAGGGGTATTAATTTTTGAATCATCAAGTAAATCAAAATTGACGTCATAATCAATACACTAACATTAATTGATAATTCTCATTGTGCTTGACCTATATCCCATTATGTAATTGAAATAGAATATAAATAGGAATTCATTTATAAAAGTAAAATTTGAACGTTTTAAATAACTGTGACTAAAACCATCAAGAATGAAATAGACCCTCACTACCCCCCCAAGTTTGACAATTGACCCTCATGGCCTCTCCCTAAGGAGCATTGACCCTCACGTACTCTCTTTGATCAAAGGCAATAATTATTTTAGACATAACTTCATTAAAACTTTATTTATAAGCTTCCTTTCCTTAGAATCCACAAGCCACCCTTTTATAAAAAGTTTTTAGAGGTGATTATAAGAGAAAGAAGTTATACATGACAAAGAGGTGCTTGGTGCCTCTTAGTTGACCTTCTTGGTTGTCTTAACTTTTCCAAGTGGTGGTTTGATGTTGTCCTCTACATCTTGACCTTTACTTGCCCTTGATCACATTCTTGATGGGCATCTCATGACTTTTTAGTCGAATTTTCAAGTGGTGCTTCCAAAGGTCCACTTGTGAGAGAGAAGGGTGGTTAGTGAGGCACCCTTCCTTAAAATAACGGCCCTTCCCTTTGAGAATGGGCCTTCTCCGCCCCGAAGTCTATGCATTAGTCCTACTTTGGGCCTCCTTAGAAATGGGTCTTAATGGGCTCCCCTCTTGGTGCCTTGGTGGGTGGGAGTGGCTCAAGATCCCCATCAACTAAAGAGATGAGTGAGTTGTATCCTTAGTTATAATAATTATGATTTACTTCATATTGCACACATCTAAACACAATAATTTGAAATTTGTCTAGGGAAACTAAATTATAGCATGAGAGAAGAAATAGATGATGACAGAATACTTAAATGTCATTCACTTCAGATCCGTGATAGCTACCATCCCCAGCCCTCCACAGCCCACAAAAAGCTGAGCCCTTCCAACCATCGGTCCCTCCTATCCATAGCCCATCATTCATCTAGTACCACTTTCAGTTTGTGGATCCGTAAGCCATTATAATCAAGGTTAATTATGTACAAACTTTAACTTGATGAAAACTCTCCAGTTTTAAAACGACATTTAGAAATCTCATAATCTGATGCAAATTTAATAAGTAGTCTTTATTTATTTCTTTGTTTAGTCGTCACTCAGCAAACCTAATCATAAGAGCTTCAAGGACTAAAATATTTTCTAGCTTACATGGTAATCTTTCTTATATTTTACTATGAGAAATATGGTTACAATGTGTCTCCTTATATGCTCAGTTATGATCCAAACTATGGCAGTATCTCCCTTAATGCTGTTGAAATCAGCCCTTTCATCTTAAGATTGGGGCTTGGTACAATCCCCTGATAGCCGCGGCAGCCCAGATGTGTTTTCTGAGTATTCATCTAATTTTGTTGTACGCGTGTTGATGTAGGCCGATACGGGCTGATCACTCAGCCCACCACCCACAGTTTTCAATGTGATAGATGGGCAAGGTTAATAATTTTCTCTAACATCTAACAATCATAGAGAAAATAGAATTAATGGGCATATAATCTGATATGTGTCACTTTGTTGTACCATTTTCGTTGAGAAACGTATGCATAAAGTTTTGAATTACTGTGCTAGTTGAAGGGAAGATTCTATAACAAAAGAGTAAACAAACTTAAGGCGGGTACATTATACATAGAGTGTAGACACAAACTTATCTATTTCAGAATTATGAAAGATAAATCAAAAATCAAGAATATAACATGCCTAGTGCCACCTCTTCCTCCGGGTAGATTTTACATAAAGTCTGCTCAGTTGCAAGAATGACTCTGTCCTAGATGCAAATGGAGAAACGTGAACAAGTAATAGTAGCGAAGGGCGACGGTATTGTGGCAATTCAACTTGGATAGCATGGAGCTTGACAGATTGTGATTGTAGTCGTATCGGAGCCTCGAAAACAAACGGACGAGGAATAGTCTCCTTAAGCGGGCGTTTGATAGTGGAATCAGGGCTGCATATGAGATTTCCTTTATTTTAGGTTATAAAGAATTTAAGCTGATCATATAGTCAAGGGATGGCTTCCCACGCGGCGTCGGCTTTGGCCCGGAAGAGCTCCCAGGCCGCCTTTACGTGCCGCTCCTCGGTCAGCGTGGTGCCCACCGCGAACCGGATGACGTAGATCCCCCCGATGACCGTATGGGTGGCGTAGATCCCACCGCTGTTGTTCACCTCCTCCAGCAGCCTTCGGTTCGCTGCGTCCGCCTCCGCCTCGCCGTCCGCGCTGGCGCGGCGCGGCCGCATGCGGAAGCAGACGAGAGCGAACCGCCGCGGGACGACCACCTCGAACCGGGTGTCGGCGGTGACCATCTCCTCGAATCCCCGGGCCATCCGGACGTCGCTCCGGATGTGCGACTGCAGGTTCGCGGTGCCGTAGCACCTCATCACCATGAAGAGCTTGAGCGCTCTGAACCGCCGGCCGACTCCGAGCTGTTTCCAGAACAAAAAGAGATCAGGCTTTAGACGCGGGCTGTGTTGAACGCGGAGATGACGGAGAACTGAACAGCGAATCGATTGTGGTCCGCCAAGAAAACGGATATTTTCGTTGCCGGAGAGGGGTTGTGGAAGGGATAGGGTGGTACCTGCCAGTCCTTGTAATCGATGACAAGCCCGGTATCGGTAGCGCGGTTCTTGAGGTACTCGGGATCGGTGGAGAGCGAGCTGGTAAGCCGGGCGCGGTCCCGCACCCAGAGGCAGCAGCAGTCGAGCCCCGTGAGCAGCCACTTGTGGGGGCTCATGCTGATGGAGTCCACCCGGTCGACCCCCTCCAGATGGTGGCGGAACTCCGGGCAGACGCAGGCGCTCCCCGCGTACGCCGCGTCGACGTGCACCCAGGCGCCGAACCGAGTGGCCACCTGGGCCAGTTGCGCCACCGGGTCGACGGCGGTGGAGGAGGTGGTGCCGACCGTGGCGCACACGTAGGCGGGGAGCAGGCCGGCCGCCACGTCAGCCTCCATGGCGGCCCGAAGAGAGTCGGGTCGAAGGGAGAACAAGTCTTCCCGGGCCGTGGGAAGGATCCGGATGTTGGCGGGTGCGATGCCGGCGATCTTGCAGGCCTTGGCGAAGGTGGAGTGGGTCTGGTCGGAGGCGTAGACCACGAGCTTGTCGGCGCCGTCGTGGCCGGCGCGCTCCAGCACCATCTTCCGGGCCGCCACGAGGGTGCACAGCATGGCCTCGCTGGTGGTGCCCTGGAGCACCCCGCCGCCCCCGGCGGAGAAGAGGAAGCTCTGCGGGAGTCGGATGAGCTGGGCCAGCCAGTCCAGCGTGAGGCCCTCCAGCTCGGTGACGGCGGGCGAGGAGAGCCAGTTGAAGGCCACGGGGTTGAGGGCGGAGGCCAGCAGGTCGCCGCACAGGGCGGCAGACGACAGCGTGGCGGGGAAGTAGGCGAAGAAGTTGGGGTTGGTCCAGTGGGTCATGCCGGGGAGGACGGTGGCCTGGACCTCGCTCAGCACTTTCCCGAAGGGCATGGGCTGGGTGGAGGGGGACTCGGGGAGGAGACGGCGGAGATAGCCGGGCTCCACCTGGGGGACGACGGGATGGCTCTCGATGCCCTTGTAGTACTCGCAGATGAATTCAATGGTCTGATGGGCCTGCTGGCGGAAATCGTCGATATCGAGAGGGCAGAAGCCTCTGGGAGATGCGATGCAGTTGGCATCAAGGCTTCCCATTTTTAGTCCTTTACGGAAGGAAAGATCAAAGAGACTGTCTGGGGAATGGAGAGAGAGAGAGAGCGAGCAGGATGGAACGCTGGGGGTGTGGGTTTAACGCTGGAGGAAGGCTGCCTTATATAGTGGAAGAAACGTCGGGAGAGTTGTGCTTAACACCGAGTATTGGGGGGACGGCAAGGTTTGACTCTGTGAACAGGTGGTGCCGGCTTTTTCTTTGCTGTTATAGCCGTCCAGATTCGTTCCCTGATAAGGTTGTTGTGAAAATTTGAAGTTATTATCTGGGGCACGCAGCTTCCCGTGGCCCCGTCGCAGATGCGCCGGGTTGGTGGCCTTGACCGTCGACTTCACTTCCCTCGTATGACTGTTGCGCGTTGAACGGGTAGGCGTCAGGGGGCAGGATTGGTTAAGAGACTTCACCTTTCTAGGAAGAGACTTTTCTTTGAAATTTATTAAACTGTTACAATTTAAGGTGAAGACAAAATGGGTAATCGACAAATTTTACCAACACATTGTTTCATTATTTCAGCGTTCGGATACTCATAATCGCGTGTTTAAGGATGCTGGAGTAGATAATATTTAAGTTTATTTAGTTAAGGGAAGATCACCATCGTTCGCTTGTAAATAGGCTTTTATTTTCAACGTAGATTCTGTGAACGGGATTTGGATAGCCAAGTATGGGGTAAATATCAAGTTTTCACGGTGGATAATTTTTACATATATGTGTGTGTAAATATTTAGCGAGAGAGAGAGAGAGAGAGAGAGAGAGAGAGAGAGAGAGGTGCAGATGCTTTCTTGCCATGGAACTCCACCAACCCCATTCAATGTAAATGATCTTAAGTCTAGACGGCGTTCCACGCGATGACCCGGCCAAATTTCGCAGGATATGCCCGAAGAGAAGCGTTTTCTTCACAGGGAAAAGATCCGTCTAAGATGTCGTGTTGAGTCTTCGCCTTTATATAAGTCCACAGCGACTGGTGTTAGTGGAGCCCACAGCGAGAAAGCTTTTGCGTAGTCATTCAAGAAGTAGAAAGATTTAGAAGATTTAGATTTAAATGACCTTATAGGTCGAGTCCCAATCTTCAACCTCCAGGGTATATGTGTCAATATTTCCGTCGTCTGATTTCAGGGTGATCCATAAATCCAATTAGGATCTTTAGGCACAACCCCATCGCATACTTTAAGGAAAATGTACCTTCGGTTGTTAGCACATTGAGCTTAGGTACTGCACTCACATGTTTCCCCCGTCAGATATTTCAGGATCTTTAATGTAACTTCTTTCATCGATTCAAGAAAAACAAGGACAGATTTGATAGGACCATTAATTGGACTGCCAGCGTGTTTTTCACCTTGGAATTGTTCAGCCAGTATCAAAATCTACAGTACTAACTGTGATGTACCTGTTCAGCGATCCTGCAGTCGTACTATCGGAGGGATGTACTTACGGCCCGGGGCCTCAATGAGATGGTCGCGGCCGAACAGCGCTGGTTCGGATGGCGAGGCGGAGGCAGCGCAGCGAATCGGTGGTCACTACGTCACCCGGCTCGCAGTGGGCACCACACTGACCAAGGAGGGACACTAAGGGGAGGCCTGGGAGGTCTTCCGGGCCAAAGCCGATGATGTCTGAGATGATGCCCAGGGACCATGCGTTTATCATCTCGATCGTTCGACGTAACAGAACCTGAGTTGGGACCACTATTCTAAACTTGCAGCGAGTCATCTCAAGCCTCAGTAATTGCATGTCGGGACTGAGTGAAGAGAGAATTGGGCAACTATTGTGCGATGAGGGTAATAGATACGATCAAAATATCTTTTTTTTTATACATTCAAAGAATTAATAGCGTAAAAACCTATGTTTTTCTTATGTACTAGTCGTGTGATTGATTCTTCTTGATGGGTAATGCCACCTATCTCTCTCTTACTTCCTACCTCATCTTACTATATATTTTTGCAGCTCAGGTAACAACATATTACACTAAGTTTGCGAGGAATTGTTCGATCATTGTGGACTTATTTAATATTTTTCTTCGTTATACTTAGAGGGTTGGTAGAGATAATTAGCCAAGCCTAATGATGATGTTAAATGGCATCATCTATTAAATGAAAGTACACACCCAACATTTACCTAAATTAATAGTTGCAAACTAAATAATAATTCCAAAATGTCCATCTTTCATAAAGAATAGTCCATTTTATTTTATAAAAAATAAATTGTATCCATTAGGGAAGGAAATCAACTTTTTAATTGATTGTGTTAGATATGTTGACCTTTTTCTCAAAGAACTGCTCAACCAAGTTCAGTAATTGATGACACAGCTACAACACATGGAAAAAAAATTAATAAAATATCGAATCAATTATTATGTACATATGCATATATTTGTACCCTATCGGGTCTCTGCATCAGTGTGCATACCAAGTAGTTAGTATACGTCCTCTCTCCGCGCTCCCTTTTTCTCTGCATCCATTCGAACACGATACCGTACCAACGTCGCTACGTTCTCTCTCTCTTTCCTCCCCTCCCCTTCTTATCTTCGCATCTGCTCACACATGGTCAGTAGCATTTTCCTGTCTCCCAATGTTTTTATACCCGTGGGAGAAGCTCGCGCAAATGTTTAACTCAGATCTTAGAAATGGGAAAACCTATTTAAGAGTGAAGTAGATTTCATTATTCTAATAGTAGATTAGAAATGGTATATTAACACAATTATATAAATGAAGTAAACGGTTATTTGAAAAGAAACTGCAGCCTATTGAGTTAATTGCAAAGATCAAGGAACAGTTTTCGACTAGATATTGAGACAGTATTATGGGGAAAGCTAATTAATAGATTATTATGTTTTAATTGGATGGTACTTATAATATGATCACATGACGACAATCTAATTCTCATGGTCAGAGATATCTTGTCCACCTAATGAGAAAACTGCATGAAAACAGAATGTTTCTTTATCAGCTTAGCTCAGCCTTAAAGGAATTGGGTGAGATGGTTAACATTATATTGCAGTCATTGAATTTTAAAATTATCACGTTTGAAAAATTTACTTGTACTAATTAGAAATTTAAAATATTCTGCAAGTTTTAATGGTTTTTTTTTCTTTTTTAAAATAGTAAAAGAGTTGAAAAATTACTAAAATCCTACTATGATAATTATTTATCACTTGAAGAATTTATCCAGAGTAAATGTAATTGAAGAGTGCTCGCGAGGTGATATACGTTTTTCTGACATATTTGGGAACAAGATCTATAGAAAATGAAAAAATAATATTCATTTTTTCAACGGATTTTAATGACGGAAATTTAATTGCAATTTATGGGGCAAAAAATATAATAATAGTCCAAACATATATTTACTGATAAGATTAAAGTCAACTCGATAAATTTTGCCTGTAAGAACATGTATGCTGACTATATGAGTTAAGAAAAAATTCACTATCCTCACCGGGAAAGGTAAGGCATACAATAGGACTGCAGACCTGAGGCATCTTCAAGTTTTCTTCTGATGGTAGTCACCAAATCTATGTGGCTGGACATCCTTCAGAGTATATTCAATACTAATTGTTGTTAACGCATTCAGGATGATTCAGAGCAAAAACTTTGAAGGTCCTAGACCTTCTTTTTCGTATGAAAAGTCAAAGCTCCATGCATAAAATTTCGAGAGCATTATGAAAGTATACATATGACCATACTGAATCCCTTGTTATATATATTGAGAAAAAATTCTGATTAAACAGTTTTACGATACATGGGAAAATTCATTCTAATGGAATATTCAAGGAGAAAGAAAGTAGTCCATCGAATATTATCTGGCAATTATGATGAAAACCATATGCTGGTACGTTTTAAAGTTTGTTGAATCTAGAAACATGTACCTACGTTGCCCACATCCCACAGTAGTACGACAGCGCAAATCTCTCTTCAGCCAGTGTCGACATGCATTTGTCGAGGCGTGAGGTCGACTCATTTTAGTCCTAGTCTTCTTGCTTTCTCGCCTTCTTGAATGAGTACGAAGAAGCCTTCTCGCCAGGGGACTCTACCGACCCCTTTCATTGTAGTGGATCTTTTGTCAAGATGGCGGCTCCGCACGATGACTCCCCGCCTGATTTGCAAGGGTGCAGACATACAGAACCGTAATGGTCAAGCTAGCATGCAGATAACTGTAATGGGAAGCATATACGGTAGTCAGCCAGCGGGTTGGTCAGTGGAGTTTCATCAACACGCGGCGACTGAACCTCGGTACACCTGCACCGGGCCAAATCAGATCTACGTAACTTTACGCCGACATCTCCGGATCAATTCCAAAATATTGAAAGGGTAGGCTCTGGTTTCATCTCCCGGTGACGTCTCACGAGCGCATTAGAATATTTATATAGGTCACCCGACGCGAAGCCGAGTAGTTGAGATGGAGACTAGCCAAGCGCGAGACACAGAGAAGAGAGAGAGAGAGAGAGAGAGAGAGAGAGAGCGACCTGAAACTTTATTCGAAAGGAGCGCAAAGGTAGGTGTGGGTGTATAGATATTTAACATATGTAATGAAAGAGAAAGGCGGACTTGGTACTTCCGACCTCATGCGCGGGAACGAAGACCAGAGACGAAGGCATAGTTGGAAAGTCGTTTTGTACTTTTCCACATTCCGAGAAGCTACATTGCGATAAGCAAGCATTCACCTACCAGCCGGGGCTGGAAGACCTCGTTGGGGGAGTCACTTTCGTCCAGTTGCGCAGCTTATTTGCTTTTCTTTTCGCCGACCATTTAGAAAAAGAATTGGACGTTCCGTAGTTTACTAGAAAGAACAGAAGACGGACGATCACGTGAAGGTTCCCATGAAGGATCATGCCTAATAATGAACACGGTAGCCATTCACTGGGCATTAGGGGACCGGAAGAGGTGGTCAACAAAGGAGTATTTTACGCTATTCATAAACTTTAGGCATTCAATGTTCGATTCTTCCGGCGGTGATATCATTAATTCTTTTCCTTCCAACGGTTTGCCCAGAGCCCGTGAATATACCGGGAATAGACTGATCAGAACGCGTCCGCGACCGGGAATAGGTGCGCGCGAGGTTGCGAAAGAGAGACTGGAAACAAAATATTTGCTGAACGAAATCACAGGAGAAGGTGGTCTAACTACCGACATCAGACACGGCGACCGAGCGAGAGGGAGGGAGGGAGGGAGGGAGGGAGGGAGGGAGAGAGAGAGAGAGAGAGAGAGAGAGAGAGAGAGACAAAGGTGGGAATACGTAAAGAATTGAATGAATTATGGGCATAATTATGGTGACAAATATGTGCTCAGGCACTTCTACACCTGTTGAATCTGAAAAAATATATCTCCGTTTGCCCACAGCGCACAGTACGACTGCTCAAATCTCTCTTCAGCCAATATTGACCTGCATGTATCTTCGCTTGCGGTGGTCTCAATGCAAGCCTTTAGCGACGGTCCCAGCTTGGGTTTGCCACGTCTTACGATTGATGACAAATTTCCCATCACCAGATTCACCACGCGTAATCACCGAGCCGGTTCCCAGACGGAGTCGGCTTTGGCCCGGAAGAGCTCCCAGGCCGCCTTTACGTGCCGCTCCTCGGTCAGCGTGGTGCCCACCGCGAACCGGATGACGTAGATCCCCCCGATGACCGTATGGGTGGCGTAGATCCTGCCGCTGTTGTTCACCTCCGCCAGCAGCCTGCGGTTCGCTGCATCCGCCTCCGCCTCGCCTTCAGCACCGGCGCGGCGCGGCCGCATGCGGAAGCAGACGAGAGCGAACCGCCGCGGGACGACCACCTCGAACCGGGTGTCGGCGGCGACCATCTCCTCGAATCCTCGGGACATCCGGACGTCGCTCCGGATGTGCGACTGCAGGTTCGCGGTGCCGTAGCACCTCATCACAATGAAGAGCTTGAGCGCTCTGAACCGCCGGCCGACTCCGAGCTGTTTCCAGAACAAAATGAGAACAGGCTTTAGTTGCGTGCTGTGTTGAACGCGGAGGTGACGGAGAATTGAATAGGGAATCGATTGTGATCCGCCAAGAAAACGGATATTTTCGTTGTTGGAGAGGGGTTGTGGAAGGGAGAGGGTTGTACCTGCCAATCCTTGTAATCGATCACCAGGCCGGTGTCGGTAGCGCGGTTCTTAAGGTACTCGGGATCGGTGGAGAGCGAGCTGGTAAGCCGGGCGCGGTCCCGCACCCAGAGGCAGCAGCAGTCGAGCCCCGTGAGCAGCCACTTGTGGGGGCTCATGCTGATAGAGTCCACCCGGTCGACCCCCTCCAGATGGTGGCGGAACTCTGGGCAGACGCAGGCGCTCCCCGCGTACGCCGCGTCGACGTGCACCCAGGCGCCGAACCGAGTGGCCACCTGGGCCAGTTGCGCCACCGGGTCGACGGCGGTGGAGGAGGTGGTGCCGACCGTGGCGCACACGTAGGCGGGAAGCAGGCCGGCCGCCACGTCAGCCTCCATGGCGGCCCGAAGAGAGTCAGGTCGAAGGGAGAACAAGTCTTCCCGGGCTGTGGGAAGGATCCGGATGTTGGCGGGTGCGATGCCGGCAATCTTGCAGGCCTTGGCGAAGGTGGAGTGGGTCTGGTCGGAGGCGTAGACCACGAGCTTGTCGGCGCCGTCGTGGCCGGCACGCTCCAGCACCATCTTCCGGGCCGCCACGAGGGTGCACAGCATGGCCTCGCTGGTGGTGCCCTGGAGCACCCCGCCGCCCCCGGCGGAGAAGAGGAAGCTCTGCGGGAGTCGGATGAGCTGGGCCAGCCAGTCCAGCGTGAGGCCCTCCAGCTCGGTGACGGCGGGCGAGGAGAGCCAGTTGAAGGCCACGGGGTTGAGGGCGGAGGCCAGCAGGTCGCCGCACAGCGCGGCGGACGACAGCGTGGCGGGGAAGTAGGCGAAGAAGTTGGGGTTGGTCCAGTGGGTCATGCCGGGGAGGACGGTGGCCTGGACCTCGCTCAGCACTTTCCCGAAGGGCATGGGCTGGGCGGAGGGGGACTCGGGGAGGAGACGGCGGAGATAGCCGGGCTCCACCTGGGGGACGACGGGATGGCTCTCGATGCCCTTGTAGTATTGGCAGATGAATTCCACCGTCTGATGGGCCTGCAGGCGGAAATCGTCGATATCCAGAGGGCAGAAGCCTCTGGGAGACGCGATGCAGTTGGCATCAAGGCTTCCCATCTCTACTCCTCACCAGAGGGAGATAGTCAGACACTTTCTGAGGAATGGAACGAGAGAGAGAGAGAGAGAGAGAGAGAGAGAGAGAGAGAGAGAGAGAGAGAGAGAGAGAGAGAGAGAGAGAGAGAGAGAGAGAGAGAGAGAGAGAGAGAGAGAGAGAGAGAGAGAGAGAGAGAGAGAGAGATCTTGAAGGGATAGAGGGCTGGGGTGTGAGTTCAGCGCTTGAGTAAGGGTGCTTTAAATAGCGGAAACACGTGGGAAGAGTCGCTCTTATGATTCAGTTTTGACTGGACGGAATGGTTTTGTCTCCGAGCACAGGAGGTGCCGGACTCTTTCCCGCAAGAAGTCTTGGTCACGACAATGTCGAAGAATCTCATCAATGAATTGTGTTGTGGAATACTCACGCTTAGCTAATACGGCAACCCAACTTAGGTACGTGGGAATAGCGCTGTTGCTAGCGGTGGGAGTTGAATATTGCAAGGGGGGAACTTTATGATCATTGATTTGGTAACATAATCAGGATCGTAAGCGGAATAAGGGCAACTGAGGAGGTCCCAGGAGGAAGCTTCGTTTTTCTCAATTCGTTGACCCTTTCGTGCCCATCATTCCGTTCTGCCCCCTTTAATCCGTGTTTCCTCAGCGCCCGTGTCAAAAGTTAATATCCAAGTGGAAGGTCACTTGTATGTTTCAGCCGTGTCCCGAAGAAGTGGTCTACGTTACAACACGGAAAAAGTTCGGCGCCTCCTGTGCTTCGAGTCAAACATTTCCGTCTCGTTAACACTGAGGTCCGAGGTCTTGCGACATATATTGTTGATAATAAACTTTCCTTAAATACGCACAACCTGCGACCGTGATCTAGGATCAAGTTAAATGGGTATTCGATTAGTGAGTCATTTCATGCAAGAATCAACTGTTCAAGCTACATAACAGTGAAGAAGAATACTCAGACATGAAATCATCAAAGATAGAGTAATGATACACTTTGCTATATTAAAAAATATATAAAATTATTGGATTAAAGTCACTGCACGCCAGGTTGACCGTTCCTCCTAATTATTGCATCGATGGATCATGTGAATATTGCGGCTAGACCTCGACGCCAGGAGAAACCAGACGAGTCTATTCTCGTTTCCACTGGTCGTGCCTTGCCCGTCTTAGTGGTCTATGTTGACTATTCGGTCTTCCTAGGGGCCTGACGTGGTGCCGCTACGCGAGCGATTATAAGTATCCAACGTAGGAATAATCAAACATGGAAGAGTTCAAGTTTCTCCGTTAGGGTAAAGGTGCGTCGTATTATGAGCTTGTCATGACGCAAGAAGACAATCTCTTCTTAACAGCTCCGCCCGCCCTCCGGCCACCCGTTCAACAAGTAAGGGAGGACCAGGTATAGTTGTGTACAGAGCCACCAACTCGGCATGTCATGAGAGGGGGCCACTGGAAGCCGCCTACCACGAGGACTTATACTAATCTGCAGTTAATAAATAAAAAGATACCCAAAAACCATAGCAAGATAAGAATCGTGGCAGCTGACCCAAGAACATAGAAGTCAAACTTTCCACCTCGCTTTCAATGTCGACTGTCAAAAATATTCATTCGAAAGCAGACAAGTCTTGGCGGCTGCGAACAAGCAGGAAAGAGTCCGGCACCTCCTGTGCTCGGACACAAAACCTTTCCATCCAGTCAAACCTGAATCTTAAGCGCGACTCTCCCCACGTTTTTTCGCAATTTAAAGCACCCTTGAGTATTTGTAAAATTCAACTCGCCCGTTCTGTTAAGATAATAGCACCAGTGTAGCATTTCCTTACGGAAAAATGTTTCTCTCGTGATTCTCTTATTCCTCTCGTGCCTGATGACAGATACATATCGGGATGCTGACGATGATGGTTTGGAGATTGCATGAAAGCATTTCAGCTGAGTCGTTTTTCTGGTTTGAGTGCACAAAGCAGGAAGCGGCTACAGCTCTCTCTTCCCCCCACCCCCCCTCTCTCTCTCTCTACATTCCCACCAAGTATGTCTCTGCGTGGATGCAAATCATTAACGTGTATAACTTAATTTATATTCTACATTTATGTGGGGAAAGAAAGAATGTGCCTTATAATCTTCATGTTGATAGGTGTAGTCAACATTAACGTCTACAGGGTCGTAAGGGGTGAAAGGGATCACTTCCCCTTACTGCCTTCTCTAATGTATGTGTAAGATTCTCCTACTCTCTCTCTCTCTCCCCGTCCCCCCCGTCCCCCCCCTCTCCCTTTCTCTATCTATCTATCGGTCTATCTCGCTTTCTTACCGTTGCGTGGTGGAGCCATTTACTACATCCTATGTGGAGATGGGTCTGGGTCTAAGCTCGCCTTTGTGAAGGGCCGCACTACCCGCCAGTTGCTCTAATTCAGCGCTATTCTGTAGACGCATGCATTATTTTATGAGACTGGTGAACTGTACGTTTGATTCGGCATGTTCACTTCTCCATTTATGATTTCTGAATCTTCAGTAGTCCTCCGCCACTTGCCAGTAAATAACGTAGATCAGTACTTTGGGACAAGGCTTGAATATACTCTTACTTTTCCACGTATATATCAGTCTTTGACATTGGCACTTCCCCGCAGAAAAAATAAAATTAAAAGAAAAAATCTAGCAGATCGCTGTTTTCTATTTCAAAACGGACATGGATGGCTGAAAAACGGGTACACGGAGTTGGTGAGTGGATAGAAAGGAGCGTTAAAGGACGGAGATGGCGTGACGGAACAGCATTACAAGGGCGCACTGAGGCGCCACATTTCGATATGTGCTGGTGGATCGAATCGCTGGCCTGTTGATACACGCTCACGTAACTTAAAGTGGACTTCCGGCTTGTCGCACGATCTAATCCAACATTGACAAACGGCGAGTGAGGTAAGAGAGCCGAGCAGTATAGGTGAGATTAACTTTCGAAGGCTGATAAAACAATGGAAGATAGCGCGATTGAGCTGTCATAAACTTCAGTTGTAACTTGTTCTTCTTCAAAAGTGAAAGAATTGGGGAGTGGGTGGTAGGTCAGACAGAAGCCCAAAATGAGACGTCGGAAGCATTCTACTTGCGGAGGAATCTTGAACAAGTCCACCAGGCCGATTAGGTCATTTAAATCCTAGCCTTCCTGTTTCCTCGCCGCCTTGATTGAGTAGGAAGAAGCCTTCTCGGGAGGGGACTCTACCAACCCCTTTCACCGTTGCGGATCTCGTGACAAGATAGCGGCTCGGCGCGATGACCCCGCCTGATTTGGCAGGACGTGGACATGCATAACCGTAAAGTCTTGGCAACTAGAAGAACCTCTGCCTCTTTTGTCAAGCTAGCATGCAGATAACGCTGATGGGAAGCATATACGGCAGTCACCCAGCGTGTTGGCCTATGGAGTTTCAACACCATGCGGCGACTTGACCTCGGTACACCCGCGTCGGGCCAAATCAACGAAACAAGATCTACATAACGTTATGCCGACATCTCTGGATCCTTTCCCAAATATTGACATGGTAAGCTCTGGCTTCATCGACCAGGCCCTCTATCCTCCGGTGAGCGTCTATTGCGAGGCCCCACGAACGCATTACAATAATTATATAGCCCACCCGACGAGAAGCCGAGTAGTTGAGATGGAGACCAGCCAAGCGCGAGACAGAAGAGGAACAGACGGACAGAGCGACCTGCAACCTTGTGCAAAAGGAGTTGACAGGTAAGTCTGGGTGTATAGATATTCAATGTATGTGATGAAAGAGACAGGCCGACTTCGTACTTCCGATCTCGTGCGCGGGAACGGAGACCAGAGACGACAGCATAGTTGGGAAGTCCTTTTCTACTATTCCACGTTCTGAGAAGCAGCGAGACATTGTGAATGGCAAGCATTCACCCAACAGCCGCGGCTGGACGACCTCGTGGGGGCGGTACTTGTTGGCGCTGGACGCCACAAACAGCAACCTCAGATGGTTGCAGAAAGCAGAGGAGAAGAGAGAGAGAGAAGTTAGAGTCACGACAGAACGAAGAACTTCTCATAATCTATCTTATGCAACCATTGAAAGGCGTTCTTATAGAACGCACAGAGCGAACGAGTCATAACGACTTCACAGGAAAAACGTGATGAAGGCTCCAGACATTACACGTGGTGCTAGTATCACTGTTATAACGCATACACTCACAGACGAGATTAAAGACACAAAGAACAGGTAAGAAAACAAAACAAAGAAACCTATTCAAATGCCCCTCCCGATGCTTCCTCATCGGAAACTTCTCCCGTCCACCGATTCAAACTAGGAGAGGGGATGGATCAACACCCCATCAGTACTTTCATCCGGGCTGCGCAGGTTAGGTTTTCTCGGCGCCGACCGTTTAGAAAAGGAATCGGACGCTCCGAAGTTTACAGAAAGAACAGAAGACAGACGGTAATTTACGCTGGGCATCCGGGAGGGGAGATCAACAAAGCAGTATTTTACGCTATTCATAAACTTTGTTTCCATGATCGATTCTTCCAGAGGTGATATCATCCATTTTTTCCCATCCAATGGGTTGACCAGACGTCCGCGAATACACGGGAAATCGGCTGACCAGAACGCGTTCGCGACCACGAAAATGGATACATGCGCGCGACGTCGCGAAAGAGAGAGACTGGAAAGAGAGTGTTTGCTAAACGAAAACACAGGAGAAGATGGTCAAAATAGCGACATGAGACACAGTGACCAAGCGAGAGAGAGAGAGAGAGAGAGAGAGAGAGAGAGAGAGAGAGAGAGAGAGAGAGAGAGAGAGAGAGAGAGAGAGAGAAGGAGGGGGACTAAGGTGGGGTTACCTAAAGAATTGGATCAATTATTGGCATAATTGTGGTGAAAAATATATGCTCAGACCCTTACACATCTGTTGAATCTGAAAGAATGTATCTACATTCGCCCACATCCCACAGTACTAAAACTGCTCAAATCTCTCTTCAGCCAATATCCACCTGCATGTATCTTCGTTTGCCGTGGTCTCAATGCAAGCCTTTGGCCACGGTCCCAGCTTGCGTTTGGCAACGTCGAACGATTGATGAAAAATTGGCCATAACACCACGCGTAATCACCGGGCAGCTTCCCAGGCGGCGTCGGCCTTGGCCCGGAAGAGCTCCCAGGCCGCCTTTACGTGCCGCTCCTCGGTCAGCGTGGTGCCCACCGCGAACCGGATGACGTAGATCCCCCCGATGACCGTATGGGTGGCGTAGATCCCGCCGCTGTTGTTCACCTCCGCCAGCAGCCTGCGGTTCGCTGCGTCCGCCTCCGCCTCGCCGTCCGCACCGGCGCGGCGCGGCCGCATGCGGAAGCAGACGAGAGCGAACCGCCGCGGGACGACCACCTCGAACCGGGTGTCGGCGGTGACCATCTCCTCGAAGCCCCGTGCCATCCGGACGTCGCTCCGGATGTGCGACTGCAGGTTCGCGGTGCCGTAGCACCTCATCACCATGAAGAGCTTGAGCGCTCTGAACCGCCGGCCAACTCCGAGCTGTTTCCAGAACAAAAAAAGACCAGGCTTTAGACCAGGCTTTATGACGGAGAACTGAACAGCGAATCGATTGTGATCCGCCAAGAAAACGGATATTTTCGTTGTTGAAGAGTGGTGACGGAAGGAAGAGGGTGGTACCTGCCAGTCCTTGTAATCGATCACCAGGCCGGTGTCGGTAGCGCGGTTCTTGAGGTACTCGGGATCGGTGGAGAGCGAGCTGGTGAGTAGGGCGCGGTCCCGCACCCAGAGGCAGCAGCAGTCGAGCCCCGTGAGCAGCCACTTGTGGGGGCTCATGCTGATAGAGTCCACCCGGTCGACCCCCTCCAGATGGTGGCGGAACTCCGGGCAGACGCAGGCGCTCCCCGCATACGCCGCGTCGACGTGCACCCAGGCGCCGAACCGTGTGGCCACCTGGGCCAGTTGCGCCACCGGGTCGACGGCGGTGGAGGAGGTGGTGCCGACCGTGGCGCACACGTAGGCGGGGAGCAGGCCGGCCGCCACGTCAGCCTCCATGGCGGCCCGAAGAGAGTCGGGTCGAAGGGAGAACAAGTCTTCCCGGGCCGTGGGAAGGATCCGGATGTTGGCGGGTGCGATGCCGGCGATCTTGCAGGCCTTGGCGAAGGTGGAGTGGGTCTGGTCGGAGGCGTAGACCACGAGCTTGTCAGCGCCGTCGTGGCCGGCGCGCTCCAGCACCATCTTCCGGGCCGCCACGAGGGTGCACAGCATGGCCTCGCTGGTGGTGCCCTGGAGCACCCCGCCGCCCCCGGCGGAGAAGAGGAAGCTCTGCGGGAGTCGGATGAGCTGGGCCAGCCAGTCCAGCGTGAGGCCCTCCAGCTCGGTGACGGCGGGCGAGGAGAGCCAGTTGAAGGCCACGGGGTTGAGGGCGGAGGCCAGCAGGTCGCCGCACAGCGCGGCGGACGACAGCGTGGCGGGGAAGTAGGCGAAGAAGTTGGGGTTGGTCCAGTGGGTCATGCCGGGGAGGACGGTGGCCTGGACCTCGCTCAGCACTTTCCCGAAGGGCATGGGCTGGGTGGAGGGGGACTCGGGGAGGAGACGGCGGAGATAGCCGGGCTCCACCTGGGGGACGACGGGATGGCTCTCGATACCCTTGTAGTACTCGCAGATGAATTCAATGGTCTGATGGGCCTGCTGGCGGAAATCGTCGATATCCAGAGGGCAGAAGCCTCTGGGAGACGCGATGCAGTTGGCATCAAGGCTTCCCATCTCTACTGCTCAGCGGAGGAGACGAGGGAGACACTGTTTGGGCAGTGGAGTCGAGAGAGAGAGAGAGAGAGGGAGGGAGAGGGAGGGAGATATCAGGGATGGGGCACTGGGTGTGTGGCTTCAGGGCTGTATGGCGGCTGCCTTAAATAGAGAAATAAGCTCCCGGGGAGAATCGTTTGTAAGGGTGAATACTGACGAGATGGGAAGGTTTGACTCGGAAGGCGAGATGAGGTGCCGGACTTTTTCCTTGTTGTTATAACCGCCGCGATTCGGCTGCATCTTGGTGTGGTTGGTATGGACGAGTTATTTTTTTCGTTAGTACTAGGCCTTTTTGCGTCAGGCAGCTTCCCATGGCGGCGTCGCATGATGACCGGGGATTGGTGAGTTGACGGGTCACCTTCACCTGGTCATCCCACGTGCCGCTCTGGCATGTTCAACGGGTTCCCGGAAGGCGGCGGAGTTTTTCCGTTCGAAATTGTTTGTTTGCAAATGGATATGCATTTGCTTTGTCATTGACACTGCCCGAGTGACGGACGATTGCTTGGTTAATTATTTTCAAAATTTTGGTACTCATATTTGAGTGTTCATTATGGAAGCCACGGAGTGGAGGAAACACCTCTGTCGTTGGCTAAAAAGACGTATTTTCTGGGCTGGATTATTTTTTTTCCACAGAAGGGGACATCTACTCCTGCCGCTAGCGAAAGGCAGCAGTGAAGTTTCATTGCCGACTTAGATTCATTATTGAATGGATTTCCTGACTTTGGTGTGACCAAGACTTTTTCCTAAGCGGATTTACTTAGTTTCTCTTCACTACGGAGTACGTGTAGGGAGGGCTAGTGACCAGCCAGGTCAGGTCTCCTGCGGGTATTCATATTATTCTTCAGAGACCCCCCTGGAAAATGCATTAACCGGAAATTCTAACATACCTTAGATAGCGCTTTTCCTGGGACGTGTTTGCCTCCCGAAGTCCTCGCAGTCGGCAAGTCCCTCAAGTGATATGCGACCTTGGACTAAACCGACCGTTGGGCTGTCTGGTAGAAACGGTGGCTGTACAGAGTTACTGGTTGACCTCATCGCACTCCCTTGTGCATTGAAGCATGAGATATCGTCTCTCTCTCTCTCTTCAGGTTTCTCCTTGTCGATCGGGATATCACACCTTGCCGTGCTTATTATGTGCTTATAGAGTGCAGCTTAAGGTATTCTTCTTTCCCTTTCTCCTTCTTGAACGTGCATCTTGTAGAAAAATGAATTCGCCGTTGGATGAAGATGAACATGTAATGCTTTATCCCGCGTTTTGCGTATTTTCGGAAGTTTGTACGGTGTGTTCGACATAGCAAGGCGTCGTCGGCCGGTTACACCCTCGGCCAGTTGAAGTTTGACGTTGGGGGGGGGGGGGGGGAATGTTTGACTCGGGGCGCCGGCGGTCCCTTGACTTTCTCCTTCTTGTGGACATGGCCACCGAGACTCGCCACGCTTGTACCGGGCAGCTTCTTGTGGCCCCGGTGGCTTCGTATTCGACGTCCTGGCGCTGAACGTCACCTTCCGCCACAATGTGAGCGTGCGTCCTTTGCTATGATAAAAAATATGTGGGCGACGCAGTCAACAACAGGTGGCTAATTTTAGTAATTTCGTCACACAGTGCTTGACCCTTGTGGGGCACCGGAGATCGAACAAAATAGTGGTTGCTGACAGACGTTGACGAGGCCGTGCTTCTCTCTATACTTCGACATTTCCTGGATCGATGAGTGGCCGTCTGTGGCTCTCGTAGGGGCTACTTTATTACTATGTTTGGATATTTAGTGTCATTCTCATTTATCATATGTGAATAGAAACGTTTAGGATATATGTTATATACATTAGTAATCATCATAGTATGATCCCATCATAATTTCACTTATCATTAGAAATATCTTGGGACATCACTAATAAGTATCACACATGTATATTAATTAATATAATATTTATAATAAAATGGCCAATATTGAGTAATCTGATTTACTTGTAGGCCACTTATTCCTAACAAAAATTAGAGAGTATTTTCACAACAAAATAGAAAATTTTCCCAAAGTCAATACCTCTCACTTGGTTAACCATTCTAGCCTAGTACTTTGGCAATGATCAATAAGATCATATGTTTAATTTCTCTCTAGTACTTTCATTTCCTCATGCATTAGTGTTAACCATTTGTAGTATGGTTACTTTTCAATACATCCTAGTAACTCTCTAAGTCACCTACATTAGTAAGTCCACATGTACATCCTTTTGGAGAGCCACAATAGTAAACTCTCTGAGTCACCTATTAATATAGCGCACACCTTTGTCAAAGTTGATGTTGTTCATTGGACCTTCTAAAATGACATTATTGTTGGTAGCTCTCCAACATCTTATTATTTATTTTGTCCTGTAGGTAAATATGAATCATCTTTAATTCTGTCATCTCACATATCTCTCTCTTCATTATGGTGCACATGATGGACGTCTTGGTTAGGATATTAAATAATTCTAAAGAATATTTTTACCACTGTTATGTTCTTTATATTTTTGATATTTTGATCTTTAAAGAAAGACAAATCTTTACTATAAAACACCTTCTACTTCTCTATATCCCATAATCTATAACCAAACATGTCATGTGAGTAACTAAGAAAAATATATTATTTTATTTACCATTCTAGTTTGGGCCTTTCTTCATAAAGAACATGGGCAGATGCATAAAAAGCAAATTGTCAAGTCCTTGTAGGAAACATCTTTTCTTATCTATCAACTATCGATAACATTTACATATAGAGTGTGTACATGAAGAAATACTAATGGGATCAATAGTAAACCTTAGTGTCTCGTCCAAAAACCCTTCTAGTAATTTGATAGGTGAAAAAATATTTTGATCTTTTTTCATGTTTATGCAATTCATCTTCTCTATAACTACATTGCTTTCAAAAGTGCTTGAGACAGCCATCTAATGAATAATACCTTATTACATATATTCACCACCATTATAATACTCATTAAACAAATATGTATTTTCAATACCATTATAAAATATTATGCATTTCAATTTTTTGTCAGTCTCCATTTCCTCCTTGATTTGAGACATTGAAAAAGATATGTCGAAATTTGTTTAACCTAGCCATCAATGAAAAGTGAAAGTTAATACATCATTTATGCTATAAATATCAATGGAGCTATTTACAATCTGTCTTCAAAAGGCTACAAATATCTGTGTAGACTTACCCCAACATTTACAGTTTTCTTGGCAATAACATACTAAAAGAAAAAACTGTGTTATTTATTATATAAACAATCAACACATGGGTGGTTCTAGTGACTCCCATGGTGTTCTTAGGTGCCCACAAAGAAGTCTTGATCACGACAAAGTTGACGAATCCCATCAATGAATAGTGTTTTGGAATACTGAAATGGCAACCCAACTTAAGAGTGTGCGGTTGCTAGGTGTAGGAGTAGAATATTCCAAGCGGGAGAGCATTATTATCACTGATTAGGTAATGCCATCATGATCGTTAGGGGAATTAGGGTATTTAAGAGGTCTTGGGTGGAAGCTTCTTTTGATCCGTGTTTCCTCTGTGGGTGTTTCAAAAGCTAATAACCAAGCGAAAGATTTCAGCCTTGTCCCGAAGAAGTGATCAATGTTACAACAAAGAAAAAGTTTGGCACTACGTGTGCCGGGTTGACCGTTCCTCCTCATTATTGTATCGACGGAGCACGTGCATAGTGCGGCTAGACCTCGACGCTAGGAGAAACCAGACGAGTCTATTCTCGTTTCCACTGGATGTGGGAAAAGCAGGCCATCCACACGGCACACACACAATCTCTCCTATAAAATAAAGGCATCATGCCTGGCGCGCCTTAGTCGTCTACGTTGACTGTTCTACCTTCCTAAGGAAAGGACCTATTTCCGCTGCGCGAGATATTATGTGTATCCAACGTAGGAATAGTCAAATATGGAATCGTTCGGGTATCTCCGTCAGTCCATTTTGTTTCGTCTGAATAATATAAACAAAAAGAAACGAAGGATGATGGTACATGTGCATCAAGTAATCTATTTATATGACGCAAGAAGACAAGGTCTTCTTAGCAGCTCCTCTCACCCTCCGGCAACCCATTCAACAGGTTAGCGACGGGGTAACACGAGGGAGGACTAGAGATAGTTGATGCACAGAACCAAAGAACTCGGCTAGTCATGCGACGAGGCCACTGGAAGCTGCCTACTAGAGGACGTATATCAACCACCAATTTAAAACTCAAAAGATACCCACCAACCAGTGCAAGAGAAGAATCGGACAGCTCACCCCAGAACAAGGAGGTCAAACTTTCCACCTCGCTTATATTGGCGGCTGACAAAAAATACTCATTAGAAAGAACACGAGTCTTGGCGGCTGCCAACAACTAGGAAAGAGTCCGCCACCATCTGTGCTTCGACTCAAACATTTCTGACCCGTCAAAACTGACACTTAAGCGCGATTATCCCCACGTTTCTTCCGCTATTTAAGGCAGCCTTCCTTCAGCCCTGAACCCACACCGCCAACCTTCGTTTCTGCCTCTCTCTATCTCAATCACTCACTCTCTCTCTCTCTATCTCTCTCTCTCTCTCTCTCTCTCTCTCTCTCTCTCTCGACTCCACTGCCCAAACAGTCTCTCCCTCGTCTCCTCCGCTGAGCAGTAGAGATGGGAAGCCTTGATGCCAACTGCATCGCATCTCCCAGAGGCTTCTGCCCTCTGGATATCGACGATTTCCGCCTGCAGGCCCATCAGACGGTGGAATTCATCTGCCAATACTACAAGGGCATCGAGAGCCATCCCGTCGTCCCCCAGGTGGAGCCCGGCTATCTCCGCCGTCTCCTCCCCGAGTCCCCCTCCGCCCAGCCCATGCCCTTCGGGAAAGTGCTGAGCGAGGTCCAGGCCACCGTCCTCCCCGGCATGACCCACTGGACCAACCCCAACTTCTTCGCCTACTTCCCCGCCACGCTGTCGTCCGCCGCGCTGTGCGGCGACCTGCTGGCCTCCGCCCTCAACCCCGTGGCCTTCAACTGGCTCTCCTCTCCCGCCGTCACCGAGCTGGAGGGCCTCACGCTGGACTGGCTGGCCCAGCTCATCCGACTCCCGGAGAGCTTCCTCTTCTCCGCCGGGGGCGGCGGGGTGCTCCAGGGCACCACCAGCGAGGCCATGCTGTGCACCCTCGTGGCGGCCCGGAAGATGGTGCTGGAGCGCGCCGGCCACGACGGCGCCGACAAGCTCGTGGTCTACGCCTCCGACCAGACCCACTCCACCTTCGCCAAGGCCTGCAAGATCGCCGGCATCGCACCCGCCAACATCCGGATCCTTCCCACGGCCCGGGAAGACTTGTTCTCCCTTCGACCCGACTCTCTTCGGTCCGCCATGGAGGCTGACGTGGCGGCCGGCCTGCTCCCCGCCTACGTGTGCGCCACGGTCGGCACCACCTCCTCCACCGCCGTCGACCCGGTGGCGCAACTGGCCCAGGTGGCCACTCGGTTCGGCGCCTGGGTGCACGTCGACGCGGCGTATGCGGGCAGCGCCTGCGTCTGCCCGGAGTTCCGCCACCATCTGGAGGGGGTCGACCGGGTGGACTCTATCAGCATGAGCCCCCACAAGTGGCTGCTCACGGGGCTCGACTGCTGCTGCCTCTGGGTGCGGGACCGCGCCCGGCTTACCAGCTCGCTCTCCACCGATCCCGAGTACCTCAAGAACCGCGCTACCGATACCGGGCTTGTCATCGATTACAAGGACTGGCAGGTACCACCCTATCCCTTCCACAACCCCTCTCCGGCAACGAAAATATCCGTTTTCTTGGCGGATCACAATCGATTCGCTGTTCAGTTCTCCGTCATATCCGCGTTCAACACAGCCCGCGTCTAAAGCCTGGTCTCTTTTTGTTCTGGAAACAGCTCGGAGTCGGCCGGCGGTTCAGAGCGCTCAAGCTCTTCATGGTGATGAGGTGCTACGGCACCGCGAACCTGCAGTCGCACATCCGGAGTGACGTCCGGATGGCTCGGGGCTTCGAGGAGATGGTCACTGCCGACACCCGGTTCGAGGTGGTCGTCCCGCGGCGGTTCGCTCTCGTCTGCTTCCGCATGCGGCCGCGCCGCGCCGGTGCGGACGGCGAGGCGGAGGCGGACGCAGCGAACCGCAGGCTGCTGGCGGAGGTGAACAACAGCGGCGGGATCTACGCCACCCATACGGTCATCGGGGGGATCTACGTCATCCGGTTCGCGGTGGGCACCACGCTGACCGAGGAGCGGCACGTAAAGGCGGCCTGGGAGCTCTTCCGGGCCAAGGCCGACGCCGCCTGGGAAGCTGCCCGGTGATTACGCGTGGTGTTATGGCCAATTTTTTATCAGTCCTTCGACGTTGCAAAACCGATGTTGGGACGTCCTTCGTCAAGGACTTGCAAGGAGTCGAGCTCAATGGTCGATAAACGCATGTCGACATGGGCTGGAGAGAGATTTCATCCGTCGTACAACCGTGCGATCTGGTGGAACGTAGATACATTTTTTGATAGTCAACACATGTTTTCAACAGGATTATAGTCATAATTGATTCAATTCTACTGGTACTCTCTCTCTCTCTCTCTCTCTTGCTCTTCTTCTGTTGCACTTTCTCTCTGTCGCTATATTTATCTATATCTCTTTTTTATCGGTTAGAGGTGAAATCCATGGACTTCATTTTACTCTGTCGACCCATCCGTCGTTCATGAGTCCGACGAACTATATGTTTGGGTTGGCATGTTTACCCACTTCACTTATCCTTTTTGAATGTTCAATACTCCACGGACGCCTGTCATTAAATAACGTAAACCAATACTTCGGGACAAGGCCCGAGTATAATGTTCCACGCCTATATAAGCTTTTGACATCGGAACTTACCTAATGTAAAAAAAATTGAAAAGAAAAAATTATCCCGATCGTTGGTTTCTTGGTCAAAGCGGTTATGGAGGGTTGAAAAACGGGAACGCGGAGTTAATGAGTGGATGGAATGGGGCGCTAAGGGACGGAGATGGTGTGGAGGAACAGGGTTTCAAGGGGGCAGTGAACTGCCATGCGGTGGTGTGTGTTAGTGAAGGGAGTTGCCCGCCTGTTGACCAGACCTCCCGAGCACGAGCAACTACGGAGGATCATTGGTTCCGATCTTTCTTGACACATGCATATCATACATTGAACGACGGCGAGTCAGGTGAGAGGCCGGAGCAATGTAGGTGAGATTAGATGTCTCTGCAGTGTGGACCGAGCAGGAAGGCTGGAAAAGAGTGAAATATGACGTGATTTTAGATGACAAACCTCATTTGTAACTTGTTTTACTTAAAAAGTGAAAGAATTCGAGAGTGAGGGTAGGTTACACAGAAGTCTTCCCTGAATGTTTGTCAACTTTTCCGGCATTACGGTCAACGAAGGTAGAATAGCATGCAGGGTACCCACCGCCCATGATTCTCCACACGCTCACCCTGCCTCCAATACGCTCCTCGCCTCATCCCTCCTCCCTTCCTCTTCTTTCCTTAGCCTGTTTGGATTGTCTGGGCCAGCTGTGACATGAAAAATTTCCGATGATCGCTCGGATAATCGAACATGAGGCCCTAAAGTTTATCGATAGCGTAAAATAATCCTTCGTTGGCCTCTCTTTCTTGAACCTGCATGCCCAGTCAATGCCTACGGTCCCCATTATTAGGCGTGCAACTTCATGGGAACCTTCAGAACCGAGACAACACCGCCGCCACGAGGTTCCGCGGCCGCGGCAGGTGGGGTAAATGTGCGCTTCTGAAAAAAAAAAAGGCTCTCGCGTCCTGGAATGGGAAACAATAATCTGACTGCAAAAAGACTTCCCAACCTTGCCGTCTTCTCCGGTCTCCGTTTCCGCGCACGAGATCCGAACTAAGATGTCCGCTTTCCCCGTCCATTGCACATATAAATATCTACGCACACACACCTACATGTGGGTTCCATTTAAACAAGTTGCATGTCTCTCTCTCTCTCTCCCTCTTTCTCTCTCCTGTCTCTGGCGTTTGGTCGGTCTCCAGTATTCGTTTCCTTGTCCGGTTGGCGCTAGAAATATTGTAATGCGTTCTTGGGACCTGACAGTAGATGAGCACCGGGATATAGCAGGACGGAGTCGATAAAACCGGGGCTTGCATGCCAGTTCTTGGGAGAGGATTCGGAGATGTCTGCATGAAATTACGTAAATCATGTTCCCATGGATTGGCAGCTTGAAGGTGTATCGATTTCAGCGTTAAGACTGGCATCCGGCGTCTGATTTCGGGATGCTCCATGAATCCGACGCGGACGCGCGCGCGCATCACCAGTGGGGGCGTTCAGAAAAACCAAAGCTGCGGTTGTTTGGACGTGGGACTCGGGTAGTCCTGACATCATTTCCACGCTCGAATATTCGAGGATCCTCATTGATCGAGACATTTTTGTTACCTGTCGAAGAAACATCGGGGGATCCGATGCGAAGACTAGCAGGACTGGTTTTGAGGCATGGCCCTAGTTAGAAGCATTTCAGGTCGGGAGTGTTCAGCCAGTGTAAAAATCAGCGCTTCTTTGTGCCTAGGATGCGCTTGTTCATCGTAGAATACCGTGCAAAGTCACGGGAGCCGAGTCGACCTGTTCTGGTCGAGGGAAATTGCCGGCCTGCCGTCGGTAGAGAATAATGGGAACAAACTCGTACTTGTATTTCGCGGTACTCTTATTGAACCACATTAATAACCGACTGGATAATAAAATCAAGGATCTGAACCGAAAAATAAGCCATACTGCTTGATGATATTTTGCGGGTAGATCGGAAGTAAACGAGGCTGCAAGGATACAGGAATGGAGTAAAAAGTAACCATATGGGCCATCCACCTATCTCCCTCCCTTTCCCTCTACTCATAAGAAAGTAGCCGCTACGAGAGCCACAGACGGCCACTCATCGATCCAGGAAATGTCGAAGTATAGAGAGAAGCACGGCCTCGTCAACGTCTGTCAGCAACCACTATTTTGTTCGATCTCCGGTGCCCCACAAGGATCAAGCACTGTGCGACGAAACTACTAAAATTAGCCACCTGTTGTTGAATGCGTCGCCCACATATTTTTTATCATAGCAAAGGACGCACGCTCACATTGTGGCGGAAGGTGACGTTCAGCGCCAGGACGTCGAATACGAAGCCACCGGGGCCACAAGAAGCTGCCCGGTAAAAGCGTGGCGAGTCTTGGTGACCATGTCCACAAGAAGGAGAAAGTCAAGGGACCGCCGGCGACCCGAGTCAAACATTCCCCCCCCCCCCCCAACGTCAAACTTCAACTGGCCGAGGTTGTAACAGGCCGACGACGCCTTGCTATGTCGAACACACACCGTACAAACTTCCGAAAATACGCAAAACGCGGGATAAAGCATTACATGTTCATCCTCATCCAACGGCGAATTCATTTTTCTACAAGATGCACGTTCAAGAAGGAGAATGGGAAAGAAGAATACCTTAAGCTGCACTCTATAGGCACATAATGAGCACGGCAAGGCGTGATATCCCGGTCAACAAGGAGAAACCTGAAGAGAGAGAGAGAGACGATGTCTCATGCTTCAATGCACAAGGGAGTGCGATCAGGTCAACCAATAACTCTGTACAGCCACCGTTTCAACCAGACAGCCCATCGCTCGGTTTGAGTCCAAGGCGCATGTCACTTTGAGGGACTTGCCGACTGCGAGTACTTCGTGAGGCAAACACCTCCATTGGATGCCCGGAAGTGCCTCCAGGAAAAGCGCTATTTAAAGTATATAAGAATTTCCGGTTAATGCATTTTCAAGGGCGGTCTCTGAAGAATAATATTATCTGCCGTTGGGCTACCGACACACAAGTAATATGAACGCCTGCAGGACACCGGACCTTGCTGGTCACTACCCCTCCCTACACGTACTCCGTAGTGAAGCGAAACTTAGTAGATCTACTCAGGAAAAAGCCTTGGTCACACCAAAGTCAGGAAATCCAGTCAATAATGATTCCAAGTCGGCAACAAAACTTAGGTGCTGCCTTCTGCTAGCGGCAGGAGTAGATTTTCCCTTCTGTAGAAAAAATATAATCCAGCGAAGAAAATACGTCTTTTTAGCCAACGACGGAGGTGTTTCCTCCACTCCGCGGGCTTCCATAATGGACACTCAAATATGAGTACCAAAATTTCGAAAATAATTAACCAAGCCATCGTCCATCACTCGGGCAGTGTCAATGACCAAGCGAATACATCTCCATTTGCAAACATACAATTTCGAGCGGAAAACCTCTGCCCGCCGTCCGGGAACCCGTTGAACAAGCCAGAGCGGCACGTGGGATGACCAGGTGAAGGTGACCCGTCAACTCACCAATCCCCGGTCATCATGCGACGCCGCCATGGGAAGCTGCCTGACGAAAAATGGCCTAGTACTAACTAAAAAAATAACTCGTCCATACCAACCATCCCAACATGCAGCCAAGTCGTGGCGGCAACTAACAACATGGAAAAAGTTCGGCACGTCATCTCGTATTCTAAGTCAAACCTTCCCATCTCGTCAGTCTCAATTCCGAGCTTATTTCTCTATTTAAGGCAGCCGCCATACATCCTGAAGCCACACCCCCATTGCCCCATCCCTCCCTCCTCTCTCTCTCTCTCTCTCTCTCTCTCTCTCTCTCTCTCTCACGAGTCCACTGCCCAAACAGTCTCTCCCTCGTCTCCTCCGCTGAGCAGTAGAGATGGGAAGCCTTGATGCCAACTGCATCGCGTCTCCCAGAGGCTTCTGCCCTCTGGATATCGACGATTTCCGCCTGCAGGCCCATCAGACGGTGGAATTCATCTGCCAATACTACAAGGGCATCGAGAGCCATCCCGTCGTCCCCCAGGTGGAGCCCGGCTATCTCCGCCGTCTCCTCCCCGAGTCCCCCTCCGCCCAGCCCATGCCCTTCGGGAAAGTGCTGAGCGAGGTCCAGGCCACCGTCCTCCCCGGCATGACCCACTGGACCAACCCCAACTTCTTCGCCTACTTCCCCGCCACGCTGTCGTCCGCCGCGCTGTGCGGCGACCTGCTGGCCTCCGCCCTCAACCCCGTGGCCTTCAACTGGCTCTCCTCGCCCGCCGTCACCGAGCTGGAGGGCCTCACGCTGGACTGGCTGGCCCAGCTCATCCGACTCCCGGAGAGCTTCCTCTTCTCCGCCGGGGGCGGCGGGGTGCTCCAGGGCACCACCAGCGAGGCCATGCTGTGCACCCTCGTGGCGGCCCGGAAGATGGTGCTGGAGCGCGCCGGCCACGACGGCGCCGACAAGCTCGTGGTCTACGCCTCCGACCAGACCCACTCCACCTTCGCCAAGGCCTGCAAGATCGCCGGCATCGCACCCGCCAACATCCGGATCCTTCCCACGGCCCGGGAAGACTTGTTCTCCCTTCGACCCGACTCTCTTCGGTCCGCCATGGAGGCTGACGTGGCGGCCGGCCTGCTCCCCGCCTACGTGTGCGCCACGGTCGGCACCACCTCCTCCACCGCCGTCGACCCGGTGGCGCAACTGGCCCAGGTGGCCACTCGGTTCGGCGCCTGGGTGCACGTCGACGCGGCGTACGCGGGCAGCGCCTGCGTCTGCCCGGAGTTCCGCCACCATCTGGAGGGGGTCGACCGGGTGGACTCCATCAGCATGAGCCCCCACAAGTGGCTGCTCACGGGGCTCGACTGCTGCTGCCTCTGGGTGCGGGACCGCGCCCGGCTTACCAGCTCGCTCTCCACCGATCCCGAGTACCTCAAGAACCGCGCTACCGATACCGGGCTTGTCATCGATTACAAGGACTGGCAGGTACCACCCTATCCCTTCCACAACCCCTCTCCGGCAACGAAAATATCCGTTTTCTTGGCGGATCACAATCGATTCGCTATTGAGTTCTCCGTCATATCCGCGTTCAACACAGCCCGCGTCTAAAGCCTGGTCTCTCTTTGTTCTGGAAACAGCTCGGAGTCGGCCGGCGGTTCAGAGCGCTCAAGCTCTTCATGGTGATGAGGTGCTACGGCACCGCGAACCTGCAGTCGCACATCCGGAGTGACGTCCGGATGGCCCGGGGCTTCGAGGAGATGGTCGCCGCCGACACCCGGTTCGAGGTGGTCGTCCCGCGGCGGTTCGCTCTCGTCTGCTTCCGCATGCGGCCGCGCCGCGCCGGTGCGGACGGCGAGGCGGAGGCGGACGCAGCGAACCGCAGGCTGCTGGCGGAGGTGAACAACAGCGGCGGGATCTACGCCACCCATACGGTCATCGGGGGGATCTACGTCATCCGGTTCGCGGTGGGCACCACGCTGACCGAGGAGCGGCACGTAAAGGCGGCCTGGGAGCTCTTCCGGGCCAAGGCCGACGCCGCCTGGGAAGCTGCCCGGTGATTACGCGTGGTGTTATGGCCAGTTTTTTAGCAATCGTTCGACGTTGCCAAACGCAAGCTGGGACCGTGGCCAAAGGCTTGCACTGAGACCACCGCAAACGAAGATACACGCAGGTCGATACTGGCTGAAGAGAGATCTGAGCAGTCATAGTACTGTGGGAAGTGGGCGAATGTAGAGACATTTTTTCAGATTCAACAGATGTGTAAGCGTCTGAGCATATATTTTTCACCATAATTATGCCAGTAATTGATCATATTCTTTAGGTATCGCCACCTTAGTCTCCCTCCTTCCCTCCCTCCCCCTCTCGCTCTCTCTCTCTCTCTCTCTCTCTCTCTCTCTCTCTCTCTCTCTCTCTCTCTCTCTCTCGCTTCCCTCTGCTCTATGATCATTTGTTTATTTATGTACAATATATTCTTCTTTTAAACATATTCTTTGTAATCAATAAATTTTCAATAATCTAAAAAATAATTTTTTTTTCAATTACTTCTTTTTCTATTTCTCACAATAATTTTAGAAATTTATGATTAACCATTATAATTATGGTATACATAATTAATTTAGTCAAAAACTAATATAGTAAATGATAGGTGGGTCAAGGTCTAGAGCTCTAACTAGATCGTGACTAGGTGAAATTTAGTTCAAGGTCTACGTCTTGCCCTAAGACATGATCATGACCATGCTAATGATCCCTAGTTCTTGCACAAGTAGATAACACACTTTGATTGTCACAAATAACTACACACTACTTCTACATCAATCTTGATTCTCATGAATTCTTTCATCTGTAGTATTTCTTTACAAACTTCTATCATAATAATATATTTAACCTTTACCATTGATAAAGCAAAATACTTTTGTAACCTAAATTCCCATGACATATCTTTTCTTTGTAAAAGTGTTATATAGCCTAAAGTACATTTCCATATGTTAACACCTTTAGTCATATCAACATCCATCTATCTTTTCGATATAGAAATAGCTCTCAAAAATTCAAATAAACTTTAGAGATCCCTTTTAGATATATGAACTCAATTTCACTATTGCCTAGTACTCTCTTCCCAAATTTAAAAATAAATTTACTTACTGCACCAACTATATATGCGATGTCTGATTTTGTAAATACAATTTCATACATCAAACTTCCAACAATTGAAACATAAGACACCCTCTTCTTCTTCTTTGTTTCCTCACCACTTGATGAACTTTATTCTACACAAAGTTTAAAGTGATTTATTAAGGGAGGACTAATAGGTATTGCATTACTCATACTAAGTTTGTCAAGTACCTTGTCTATGCATTTTTGTTGTGATGGTTAGATCTTGATTTTTTGGTCACAAAAAGTTTATATCCGACTATTTGCTTTGTTGGCCCCTTGTCCTTTGTAACATACCACTTGTTTAATTATTTATACAACATGTTAATTGTTGACATATATTTTATAAAGGTTATCCACATATAATAATAGAATCAGAAAAAGTTTCATCCAACTTCTTAACATGTACAATGGTCAATAGTAGCTGATTATGTCCATTATTAGTTACAAATGAATCAAACTTCTTACATGACTACGTTAAAGCTTGTTTGAGCTCATACACACTCTTCTTCAATTTGCAAATGAGATTTTCTTTTCTTTACATCTTGAAGCCTTCTAGTTACTCAATGTAAATCTCCTCCTTTAGATCACAATAAAAGAATTATGTCCTTATATCTAGTTGTCCAACCTCTAAACTCATATTGATAGTTGTACCTATAGTGATGCAACTGTTGGGATTGAAATATGATACACCTATCTGATCGCACAACAAAAATGACCAAAGAAGAAAAATTAAAGATAATAAATAATAGATGATGATCATATCACCTTGCGTGGAATCAAATCTACAAACCCTACACACACTTGACCTCTAGTGGTATCCACACAATCATTTCCTTACATAAAAGTTGGGGAGAGAAAAAAAGAGGAATGACTCTAGGAAAGAGGGTCACATGAGCCCCTCAAGCCTTATCCCTTGAGGTCATATATATAATAAGTGATATTTTTCACAAAAGCTTAACTCATTTATATATTTATTCCGTTGCTTAAGAACCTTATGCGTGTAACCCTCTAAATACCTTATTCATATGGTGCACACCTTTGTCAAGTTTGATGTTGTTCATTGGACCTTCTAAAATGACATTGTTGTTGGTAGCTCTCCAACGTCTTATTATTTATTTTGTCCTGTAGGTAAATATTAATCATCTTTAATTCTATCATCTCACACATCTCTCTCTTAATTATGGTGCACATGATGGACGTCTTGGTTAGGATATTAAATAATTCTAAAGAATATTTTTACCACTGTTATGTTCTTTATATTTTTGATATTTTGATCTTTAAAGAAAGACAAATCTTTACTATATAAAACACCTTCTACTTCTCTATATCCCATAATCTATAACCAAACATGTCATGTGAGTAACTAAGAAAAATATATTATTTTATTTACCATTCTAGTTTGGGCCTTTCTTCATAAAGAACATGAGCAAATGCATGATAACCAAATAGTCAAGTCCTTGTAGGAAACATCTTTTCTTATCTATCAACTATCGATAACATTTACATATAGTGTGTACATGAAGAAATACTAATAGGATAATAGTAAACCTCAATGTCTCGTCCAAAAACCCTTCTAGTAATTTGATAGGTGAAAAAATATTTTGATCTTTTTTCATATTTATGCAATTCATCCTCTCTGTAACTACATTGCTTTCAAAAGTGTTTGAGACAATCATCAAATGAATAATACCTTATTACATTTATTCACTACCATTATAATACTCATTAAACAAATATATATTTTCAATACCATTATAAAATATTATGCATTTCAATTTTTTGTCAGTCTCCCTTTCCTCCTTGATTTGAGACATTGAAAAACATATGTCGAAATTTGTTTAACCTAGCCATCAATGAAAAGTGAAAGTTAATACATCATTTATGTTATAAATATCAATGGAGCTATTTACAATCTGTCTTCAAAAGGTTACAAATATCTGTGTAGACTTACCCCAAGATTTATAGTTTTCTTGGCAATAACATACTAGAAGAAAAAACTGTGTTATTTATTATATAAACAATCAACATGTTGGTGGTTCTAGTGACTCCCATGGTGTTCTTAGGTGCCCATGAAGAAGTCTTGATCACGACAAAGTTGACGAATCCTATCAATGAATAGTGTTTTGAAATACTGAAATGGCAACCCAACTTAAGAGTGTGCGGGTTCTAGGTGTAGGAGTAGAATATTCCAAGCGGGAGAGCATTATTATCACTGATTGGGTAATGCCATCATAATCGTTAGGGGAATCAGGGTATTTAAGAGGTCTTGGGTGGAAGCTTCCTTTGATCCGTGTTTCCTCTGTGGGTGTGTCAAAAGCTAATAACCAAGTGGAAGATTTCAGCCTTGTCCCGAAGAAGTGATCAATGTTACAAAAAGGAAAAAGTCCGACACTACCTGTGCTGGGTTGACCGTTCCTCATAATTATTGTATCGACGGAGCACGCGCATAGTGCGGCTAGACCTCGACGCCAAGAGAAACCAGACGAATCTATTCTCGTTTCCACTAGATGTGGGAAAAGCAGACCATCCACACGGCACACGCACAATCTCTCCTATAAAATAAAGGCATCATGTCTGGCGCGCCTTAGTCATCTACGTTGACTGTTCTGCCTTCCTGAGGAAAGGACCTATTTCCGCTGCGCGAGAGATTATGTGTATCCAACGTAGGAATAATCAAATATGGAATCGTTCGGGTATCCCGTCAGTCCATTTTGTTTCGTCTGAATAATATAAACAAAAAGAAACGAAGGATGATGGTACAGGTGCGTCAAGTAATCTATTTATATGACACAAGAAGACAAGGTCTTCTTAGCAGCTCCTCTCGCCCTCCGGCGACCCATTCAACAGGTTGGCGACGAGGTAACACGAGGGAGGACTAGAGATAGTTGATGCACAGAACCAAAGAACCCAGCTAGTCATGCGACGAGGCCACTGGAAGCTGCCTACCAGAGGACGTATATCAACCACCAATTTAAAACTCAAAAGATACCCACCAACCAGTGCAAGAGAAGAATCGCACAGCTCACCCCAGAACAAGGAGGTCAAACTTTCCACCTCGCTTATATTGGCGGCTGACAAAAAATACTCATTAGAAAGAACACGAGTCTTGGCGGCTGCCAACAACTAGGAAAGAGTCCGCCACCATCTGTGCTTCGACTCAAACATTTCTGACCCGTCAAAACTGACACTTAAGCGCGATTATCCCCACGTTTCTTCCGCTATTTAAGGCAGCCTTCCTTCAGCCCTGAACCCACACCGCCAACCTTCGTTTCTGTCTCTCTCTATCTCAATCACTCACTCTCTCTCTCTCTATCTCTCTCTCTCTCTCTCTCTCTCTCTCTCTCTCGACTCCACTGCCCAAACAGTCTCTCCCTCGTCTCCTCCGCTGAGCAGTAGAGATGGGAAGCCTTGATGCCAACTGTATCGCGTCTCCCAGAGGCTTCTGCCCTCTGGATATCGACGATTTCCGCCTGCAGGCCCATCAGACGGTGGAATTCATCTGCCAATACTACAAGGGCATCGAGAGCCATCCCGTCGTCCCCCAGGTGGAGCCCGGCTATCTCCGCCGTCTCCTCCCCGAGTCCCCCTCCGCCCAGCCCATGCCCTTCGGGAAAGTGCTGAGCGAGGTCCAGGCCACCGTCCTCCCCGGCATGACCCACTGGACCAACCCCAACTTCTTCGCCTACTTCCCCGCCACGCTGTCGTCCGCCGCGCTGTGCGGCGACCTGCTGGCCTCCGCCCTCAACCCCGTGGCCTTCAACTGGCTCTCCTCGCCCGCCGTCACCGAGCTGGAGGGCCTCACGCTGGACTGGCTGGCCCAGCTCATCCGACTCCCGGAGAGCTTCCTCTTCTCCGCCGGGGGCGGCGGGGTGCTCCAGGGCACCACCAGCGAGGCCATGCTGTGCACCCTCGTGGCGGCCCGGAAGATGGTGCTGGAGCGCGCCGGCCACGACGGCGCCGACAAGCTCGTGGTCTACGCCTCCGACCAGACCCACTCCACCTTCGCCAAGGCCTGCAAGATCGCCGGCATCGCACCCGCCAACATCCGGATCCTTCCCACGGCCCGGGAAGACTTGTTCTCCCTTCGACCCGACTCTCTTCGGTCCGCCATGGAGGCTGACGTGGCGGCCGGCCTGCTCCCCGCCTACGTGTGCGCCACGGTCGGCACCACCTCCTCCACCGCCGTCGACCCGGTGGCGCAACTGGCCCAGGTGGCCACTCGGTTCGGCGCCTGGGTGCACGTCGACGCGGCGTACGCGGGCAGCGCCTGCGTCTGCCCGGAGTTCCGCCACCATCTGGAGGGGGTCGACTGGGTGGACTCCATCAGCATGAGCCCCCACAAGTGGCTGCTCACGGGGCTCGACTGCTGCTGCCTCTGGGTGCGGGACCGCGCCCGGCTTACCAGCTCGCTCTCCACCGATCCCGAGTACCTCAAGAACCGCGCTACCGATACCGGGCTTGTCATCGATTACAAGGACTGGCAGGTACCACCCTATCCCTTCCACAACCCCTCTCCGGCAACGAAAATATCCGTTTTCTTGGCGGACCACAATCGATTCGCTGTTCAGTTCTCCGTCATATCCGCGTTCAACACAGCCCGCGTCTAAAGCCTGGTCTCTTTTTGTTCTGGAAACAGCTCGGAGTCGGCCGGCGGTTCAGAGCGCTCAAGCTCTTCATGGTGATGAGGTGCTACGGCACCGCGAACCTGCAGTCGCACATCCGGAGTGACGTCCGGATGGCCCGGGGCTTCGAGGAGATGGTCGCCGCCGACACCCGGTTCGAGGTGGTCGTCCCGCGGCGGTTCGCTCTCGTCTGCTTCCGCATGCGGCCGCGCCGCGCCGGTGCGGACGGCGAGGCGGAGGCGGACGCAGCGAACCGCAGGCTGCTGGCGGAGGTGAACAACAGCGGCGGGATCTACGCCACCCATACGGTCATCGGGGGGATCTACGTCATCCGGTTCGCGGTGGGCACCACGCCGACCGAGGAGCGGCACGTAAAGGCGGCCTGGGAGCTCTTCCGGGCCAAGGCCGACGCCGCCTGGGAAGCTGCCCGGTGATTACGCGTGGTGTTATGGCCAGTTTTTTAGCAATCGTTCGACGTTGCCAAACGCAAGCTGGGACCGTGGCCAAAGGCTTGCACTGAGACCACCGCAAACGAAGATACACGCAGGTCGATACTGGCTGAAGAGAGATCTGAGCAGTCATAGTACTGTGGGAAGTGTTTGAATCTAAACTTAGATTTGTGAAATGTGTGAGAGAGAAAGAGTGGATGAAAAGAAAATCTCACTGATACATTTGACCAAACAGTTGAAGTACATTTAAAGGGAGAAAGAGAGCGAGCTAATGACTAGTGGTCCACCTAGCCACGTTGTATCACTCATTGTCCTCTTAATTAGGAGAACGTGGACAGACAGGATTGAAAGAGAGAAGGAAACATTCAACGAGAAAAAGTCTTCGCCGAAAAAACCACAGTTCCAGTGATCTTATGGGCACAAACCCTGACTGGGCTTAACTCCTTCAATCTCCCCTCTAAGCCCAGTGTTGCTACTATCTTCAATAACTCCCAAATTCTAATAGAGTTCAATGAACCATGCTCTTCCCAATGCCTTCGTGAGAATGTCTGCTAATTGCTCACTCAAACTTACATAGTTGACCTTGATTTTCTTCTCTTCAAGACAACTCCGAATGAAATGATACTGAATATTTATATGCTTTGACCTGCTGTGGTAAACAGGATTCTTTGTCAAAGCAACTACTTACTTGTTATCAATCAGTAATTTCACTTGAGTAGATTTCTCCATCCTCAGCTCACTGATGAGTCTCGTTAACTAAATTTCTTGACAAGTAGTAGTTGTCCTTGCTACATATTCCGCTTCACATGAAGATAATGCAACAGTCTTTTGCTTCTGTGAGGTCTAAGAAATTGGATTTGTTCCCACAAAGAATGGTACTCTAGTTGTGCTTTTGTGGTCAATTGGGTCTCCAGCATGATCACTATCACTATATCCAGTTATAGTGAATGATTCTTCCTTCATGTAACTTAAACCAAGACTTGCAGTACCTTTAATATATTGAAGAATTCTCTTCAGAGCAGCCATGTGTTCTGATGTAAGAGATTCCATATACCTATTGAGATAACCTACCGAAAAGGTTAAATCAGGTCGAGTATGAATTAGGTACCTTAGGCTACTGATTATACTTCTAAACAATGTAGCATATGTAGGTGGATGGTTGTTGCCTTCACTGAACTTAAAATAGGCTTTTGAAGGAGTACGAATTGAGTTGCAATTATGCATTTCACTTTGCTTAAGAACTCGCAGACCATAGGTCCGCTAGTTCAATTTGATTTCATTCTTCTTTTGCTCTACTTCAATTCCAAGATAAGAGGTGAGTAATCCTAAATCACTCATCTCAAATTAATTCTTCATTTGAGTCTTGAAAGCCTCAATCTACATTTCACTTGTTCCAGTGATTAAGAGATCATTCACGTAAATCTTAATTATAAGTTTGCAGGTGTCCGTGAATCTATAGTAGACATCAGGTTCTTGAGTGCTTCTTGTGAATCTAAGGAAATGAAGTGATTTGTCAAGTTTCATATACTAGGTTCGTAGAGCTTGTTTTAAACAGTAGAGGGCCTTCTTGAATTTGTAAAGATAATGTTCTTTTTTCTTTTCAACAAAGCCTTTTGACTACTTTACGAACACAACTTCTTCTAATTCTCCATTTAGAAAAGGTCATTTTACATCTAAGTGATGTATCCACCATCTTTCATGAGTTGCAAGTGCAAACAAAACTCAAATTGTCTCCACTTTGGCCACAGGAGTAAATACCTCTTCGTAGTCAATTCCCCATATTTGAGCATAACGTTTTGCAACGAGTCTAGCCTTGTGACGAACTATAATCCCTTGAGAATTATTTTTGATTTTGTAAACCCATTAAAGACCTATGGGCTTACAGTCCTTTGGAGGTGGCATAAGCACTCATGTATCATTCTTCTTCAAAGCTTCAATTTCCTCAATCATGGCAAGTTTCCATTCTTCTTCTTTCACAGCTTTTAAGAAAGGAGTTGGCTCCTCCTAAATGAGGTGACATTCTTCAGTCTCTTGATATACTTAGTTTAAGTCTTTGAATCTCTTTGGAATTTCATCTTCAACTGTCGTTGATCCATTGGTTTCTTGCTTAGTATTCCTTTCTTCATCATGGCTCTATTCTTTGAATTCTTCAAGCAAAGGTGATTGGTCAACTAGCTCTTCCTCTACATCAGATAAAGAAGAAAAATTTGGATAGAAAAGTGTACCTCTAGAATTTTGAGATTCTATAAGATTCTAGTCCCACATACTGTCTTCTTCAAATATCACATTCCTACTTATGTGAATTTTTCTTTTTTGTGGATCAAAACACTTATATCCTTTTATATCATATTCATATCCTATGAATACTATGGGCTTACTTCAATCTTGTAGCTTTGTCAAACTTTGTCCAAGTTTTTTGACATGAATGAGAAATCCAAAAATTCTGAAATGCCCTACATTTGGCTTGTGACCTGTCCATGCTTCATAAGGAGTCTTCCCATCCAAGATTTTTGGAGGGCAACGTTTTAGAATGTAAATATTTGTGTTTACTATTTCTCCCTAGAGCTCATGAGGTAAATTCTTTATTTTCAACATGCTTCTTACCATGTTTATAACTTTTATATTCCTTTTAACAACACCATTTTGCTCTGGTGAATAAGGTGTTGTTAGCTATCGCTTGATGCCATATTGAGTACAGAAAAAATTAAATTCCGTGGAATTAAATTCTCCTCCTTGATCACTTCGAAAACAACTAATATTTGCTCCCTTCTCAGACTCTGCTTACGGCTTGAACTTAAAAAAAGCCTAAAAAACCTCACTTTTCTACTTCAAGATTGCAACCCACATTAGTCTTGAATATTCATCGACTATGAGGTAGAAATATTTATTTCCTCAAAGTGGTGGGTGTAATTGGACCGCATATATCTCCATGGACAAGTTCTAGAACTCTTTTTGATCAATAAGTCGATGATAAGGGAAAAGGAGTTTTTGATTGCTTACTTGCAATGCAATCCCTACATAGATTTTCTAGAATAAGGCACTAAGGAAGACCTCTAGTGGTATCCACACAATCATTTCCTTACATACAAAGTTGGGGAGAGAAAAGAGAGGGGTGACTCTAAGAAAGAGGGTCACATTAGCCCCTCAGGCCCTATCCCTTGAGGTCATATATATAATAAGTGACATGTTTCAAAAAAGCCTAACTCATTTATATATTTATTCTGTTGCTTAAGAACCTTATGCGTGTAACCCTCTAGGCTCAAGTACATCTAGTTAATAACCTAATAAGCCCATCAACTCTTTATTAGCTTATACAATTAATTATTCATTATTCAATATGAATTAATGAGAATTTATTTCATATCTTGAGGCTTAATTCTCATTAATTTTATTTTTAAATAAAATCTTATTATCCTAATTATTTTTTGATTAATTGAAATATATTTTTAGTACTTTTTCTAAAAATTTTAGACATTAAAATAAATATTAAAAAAATAAAAAAATGGCCACAATTGATCCAATGGCAACTACTATCAAATCCAATGACAACTGCTATTAGATCCAACACACTAGAAGGGGACATGTCGTCAACTACCAACACATGTTGCAGCGGGCACATGGATCCAAATAAAGTACACACAAAAGGAGCAAGAGGTGATAGGGATCGAACAACAATTATTAGGCCACATTACCCTCTTCAAAGCAAAATGATGGTGTGAGGATCCAACAACCTTCATCAAGCCACACATCAGATGATATATTTACAAACATCGATTATCATTTGGTAAAATAAATGATATAGACTATTTTCTCGTGAGCATAAAAGGGTATATTTATAAATATTAATTATTATTTGGTAAAATAGATAATATCAATTATTAACATGTGAGAAAAGGGGAAAATGTCATAAAAACTAGAGAAAATTAGAAAAATATAACAAAAATAGGAAGTTACGATAGAAAATGTAATTTATAAATCTAGGGAACAAAAAATAAGAAGAGGAGAGAGAAAGGCATCTTTTTCGAGTTGTTCTTTGGTTGTTCTTGAGAGAAAATATTGTTCTTCATTTTTATGCAAAAAATAGAAATATAAGAAATGCACCATTGATTTTGATGGTTCCTCCTACCCTTCTCACCTTAAATCTACTATGTTAAACTAGATGCCAAATTGAGAAGCACTACCTAGAGTTCAACATCAAATCATGCATGCTAAAGGTTGTAAGTTTGATTTTTAATATAGTTTTCATTATCTTCTTGTCATATTTGTGAAATAATTTATTTTCTTGGATTTACTCATTTCTTTACTTGTTTATTTTCCATTTTCATCATTCAAAAGCATATTTCATTTCTTATTTCTGATTCTTTTAAAATTTAAGTTCATATTTACATTTATTTTCTATTTTACTTCTTTTAATACTTTTAATATCAATTTAAATATTCAAATCAATTTCATAATCCTATAAATTAGATAATAAAAATATTTTTAAAAGCCTTCTCTAAGAAGACGACCTAGCTCATCACTATATCCATTTAAGATTATTTTTAGTAAATTAAGTTCTATAAATTTTTAAAATTGATTGATGATTCTAATAACAACTTAGGGTTGGATCACTTGGCCAAAGACTTGAATACACCATTTCTAACATCCATCTTCTTTTAGGACTAAAGGCAAATGATCCCTCTATTTGAGTCTTAAGGATATGAAGTCCTATGATTATACTTCAACTAATTCAAAACTCTCCTTATGTTCAACTTAGTTTTCCACTAATTTTTCAAGAGATTATTCCTACGAAAATCAATTTATAAGTTTAAAATTGACAGCTTAATAACAACAACTTAAAAGCAATCAATTTTTTAGAAGGATCACTTAACATTCATTTCTGATAATAGTTGATTCACAAAAATTCAATAAAAATCTAATAAACTCTATTGTGAGTTTGATAGAATATGTCTTATAGAAGTAATAATTTATTATTTAAATCTTATCCAAATTCAGTTGAATAAGATAGAGATATAAATATATTTTTGAACTTTAATATTAATATTTCAAATCATAAAATCTCTATCAAGATTGATTTGTATGATTTTCAACATATATTCAATCTATATTTAGAAAATCTAAATTGGTGAATTTGACACTCGATTGATAATTTTATTGATTCAATATTTAAATTATCATATTATTATAAAGTAAAATCATGGGTTTATAAATACTTGAATAAACTTTCATACTTATATTTTAATTTACCTAAATTTTTTTATTTGCTTGATCAAATTACTACTTCTTTGACTGTCATGATTTCTACAAATAATAGCATTCTTCCATAGTGGTATATAATATGATGAATTTCTCATGATTATATAATTCGACTACTTAGATTCATATCAAAAGAATTTCATTTATTGATTAACTTGTTAATCATATGCTTGAAATCATGACATTTATGTTTCATGTTCGTGATTCCACATATTACATCATAATAAATATTTCATACATTTATCTATTTAATCATGCATATATATTGTTGAAAAATAATTTTTTAATTATATTATTCTTAATTATGATACTCTCATCGATCCAATAGCTCCATCTAGGTATCTAGTGGGAGCATGGTTCAAAATGTAAACATGTGTTTACTATTTCACCCAAAAGCTCATAAGTAGATATTTCTACTTCAACATACTCCTAACCATGCCCATAATCATCCTATTTCCTCTTTCAACAATATCATTTTGTTGTGGTATAGAGCTGAGAGTTGACACCTAATCACTTGTTCAATACAAAAGGAAGAGAATTCTGAAGAAGTGAATTCTCTCACTTGATTAGTTTTGAGACACTCAATCATCATACCCTTCTCTACTTTAGCTAGAGTCTTGAATTTGATAAAAGCATGAAAGGCCTCATCTTCTACTTCTTAACTACAATGCACAATAGCCAAAAAATATCAACCAATAATAGAAAATATTTTCTCCCTCCAAATGTGATAGATGATATTTTGTCATAAATATCACCATGTACGAGTTCCAAGGGTCTACTAGCCCTAAAAGATGCAGCAAGAGGAAATGGGCTTCAATGTTACTTGCTAACAACATAATCTCTATAAATATTTTCAGGGATTAAAGTTGAGGAAGCCTCTTCATTATCTCTTAACATGAAAACATCTTCAAGGATTGAAAATCCAAGTGTCAATACCTCTTATGTCATGTTTAAAATAATTATAATTTACTCTCACAACCAAACATTTCACCACATAATTCAACTTTAATAAGTAGAGGCATCCTCTAATTTTCTTCACCTTTACTAGGAGCCTCCTTTGTCAATCATAAATAAAGAGAAAACCTCACTCCATCACAATCTTCTATCTTTGCTCATCCAATTGCCCAAGACTTAAAATATTAGACTTAAGTCTTGGAATATAAAGGACATTACCCAACTTCACTTAGCCCCCATCTTGACCTGTAATAGAATGCTTCCTTTGCCACAAATTTTTGTTGTAGACCCTTCTCAAAATCTAAAAAAACTAGTTGGAGATTAATTTAGATCCTAAAATAAGCTTTTGATCACTAGTCATATGATTACTTGCTCTAATATTTAATTACCACATCCCATCTTCCAACTACTACTTCTTGACTCTTTGAAGAAAAATGTCAACAATTGTCACGAGAAGTGCTGATGATTCCTTCAACATTAATAACATGGGCCTTCTCCTCCTTATCTTTATGACAATTATATAAGTATAATGTCCAAGTTTGTCACAATTATAACATCTCACCTTAGATTTGTCACAAGCCTTCTCTTCATCATTAATTGCAGATTCTCTTCCACCATTTCCTCTTCCTCTACCTTTGCCATGACCTCTACTGACCATGACCCCTACCATGAGAGCTTTCACAATCATATTTCGTGAACTTCCCCATTACCTTAGCTAGAAGAACCTACTCCTCTCATTTGATCTAGTGATCTTTTATCTTCTCTTCTTAGATCTTAAGAGATCTCACAACTTCATCCAACGTCACGTTTTCAATGCCAGTAAATGATTCAATGAATATTGTGATGGCATCAAATTTAGCTAAAGTAGCACGAAAAAATTTGTCAAAGATGACTCTTTCTTCAATAAATTATCTAAGGCTTCCTAACTTAACAATGACTTAAGAGAGCCTCCCACCAAAGTCAATTACTATTTCATCTTCACTCATCACAAGTGTTTCGAGATCTTTCATCAAAGATTGGATCTTTGCCTTTATCACACAATCAACACCTAAATTCTTTCTACATAGTATTTCCTATGTCTCCTTGAAACTTTTTATGATACTAAGTCCCTTCGAGATCCCCTCATGTGCCTCTAGAGGAACCTCCATTATTATGGCCCAATAGGAATAGTAAACTATTGCCCAATTCAGCTAGAGACTTGGTCAATGCAGTAATAATGGCGGTGAAGTCCCTCTCCATAGGTGGCCCTTCACTAGCCTAAAATGTAGCTTGAGTCCTCTGTGGCATGGCTACTTCACTTCTCACCTTGGATCAGATTTAATAACGCATTGATACCACTTGAAGTGTGTCACACCCTCACTCACAAGAATGAAGAGAGAGAGAGGAAAAAAAAACATTCAAAGAAATCTCAAGTAACTCTCTTTAGATATATATAATTCAGTTTATTGCTTAAATAGAAACATAAAAGGGCTTGGTTGTAATGATATTGTTGATAACTTGTAAAAATGACATCATAATCTATCATCAAATTTAGGATAATAATACATATTTCATCATTATTTCACAAGTTATCATATTAATATAGTTTATGTTTCATTTAAATGAATTTATCTAAATTTCATTTTAAAATAATATTTTATAATTAAAAAAACTAATGAGAGTCATTTTATTATAAAATAATGTGGCTGATACATAAATTTTATTTATTTCATATTTATTTAAGTTTTTATTTTTTTCTCAATTTTTATAATTTTTATTAAATTATTTATATTAAAATAATATAAATAATGACTCATCCATCTAATAGTTGATTCTCATGACCTCATCCATCTATTATGTGGTCCCAAGACCTCATCCATCTAATAGTTGATTCTCATGTCACAAATCTAACAAATAGAAGAGTGACATGTCACCAATTCCATAGACACCAGCCACTATTCAAATATTGAGCTCATAAAGCAAAGTATTTAACACATAGGAGACAACATATTGTCTACCTCATTGTGCCTACTAATAGATGCACATATCCCGATAAAGGTAGGAAAAAAGGCGATGGCTATCTAATGACAATTATGTAGCCACATCACTCCTTTTGATGGATTGGTGGTGCATAGATCTAACACTCGATGATGATCCACCATCATCTCACATGCTTCAATAAAGTGGATGCAAGCAAAAGGATTGCGGTAGCCTCATCTAACGACGTACAAGTGGCCATGTCACCTATCAATCATTGTGGATTAGTAATTCGCAAATCGAACAATTCTCAACTAGTCATGTGATGAGGACATAGGTGAAAATACCAATTATCATCTGATAAACAGAATATATCACGATAAATCTGTGGCTGAGTATATTTACAAACATGGATTATCATCTCGTAAAATAAAAAATACTTATTATTGTCACACACTATGGTGAGAAAAATCCAAAAAAATCAAGATTAGTTGAGGATGCTTTCTCCTATGTCTCCATTGTTTCTACTTTTTACCAACTAAATGCTGACATGTAAGGCTGATAGTCAATAATCATTTCGCATGTAGTTGTGCTACTGGTTTAAAGGCATTAAACCCACATGCTTTGCACTCCTCTGCCGAACAACTCGTATTTACGTGATGAAATCTCTCTCTCTACCGAACGTATATATATATATATATATATATATTATATATATCCCTCTTTCTCTCCCCCTCTCTCCTCTTCTTTAGTCTCCATGTGTCTCTCATTCTCTCGTTTTCTATTTCTCCTCCACATGTCTCTCCCTCTCTCTCTCCTCCCCTCTCATTCTCTCTCTCCCTCACACATACACACACATTCTCTCTCCCTTCCCCTCTCTCTCTCTCTCTCTCTCTCTCTCTCTCCCACACACATTCTCTCTCTTCCCTTCTCTCTCGCTCTATCCCTCTCTCTTCCACTCTTTTTCCCTCTGTTCTCTCTCTCTTTCCCTCCCTCTCTTTTTCCCTCTCTCTCTCTCTCTCTCTCTCTCTCTCTCTCTCTCTCTCTCTCTCTCTCTCTCTCTCTCTCTCTCTCTCTCTCTCTCTCTCTCTCTCTCTCTCTCTCTCTCTCTCTCTCTCACTCACTCACTCACTCACTCCCTCTCTCTCTCCCCCCTCTCTCATTATAGGATCATGCGGCCCAATAATCAGATGCCACGTTCATCAGATCCAAGGAGTCTGTCGTCTCATGCCATGTTCTTCGCCTTCATCTCCCGTATTAGTAGTGGCGGGCCCACCCAGCATGGAGTTGGACCACCGACAGAAAGCGGGCCGATCTAGTGAACCATTCAATTGGGCCCACTACGAACTTATTGGGCCATTCACTTGCAGCGTCTAGCCCATGGCTATTGGGCTTCTAAGGCTAATCGAGCCATTTCGGGCAATGACATCACACAAAGGGCTGCCAGTCGACCGTAATCCTATTTCCCGGCCCATTTTGAGCAGCAGAACGAGGCCCAATATGGATCTTTACGGGATGGGCTCCATTGGCCCTCTCTCTCTCTCTCTCTCTCTCTCTCTCTCTCTCTCTCTCTCTCTAGAAGCTGAAGACGAAACTTTACAAGATCAACAGTTTTTCTATCCAATTTCCACGCAATCGAGCTGGGCAGAGAAAGTACTATAACAGGGCTCCATAATCAGAACAAGAACGAACGGTGAAGGTCGTCCAAACTGTAGAGCGAGAGAGACCTGTAGAGAGAGAGCGAGAGAGAGAGAGAGATGACGGAGGTGGCCTACGCCCACCAGGGTGCATCGCCGGTTCTGAAATCCGTCTCCACCCACGGCACGAAGATGACCTTGTCGTCGTCCACGTCGGCGTGAGCCAGAGCCAGCGACTGCGGGTCATCACAGAGATAGAGAGAGTGTGAGTGAGAGAGAGAGAGAGAGAGAGACGGTGGCATGTTCGCAGCGAGGCAGAGAAACGACGACGTAAAACGAGGACCGGGAAGAGAGATAACGCAGGAACTTAGAGAGAGAGAGACGGCGCACAGGATCGGCCACTCTGGGTCGGAGCCAAAACAAGCAAGAGACAGAGAGGCGAAACGGAGCAGGAGCCTAGAGAGAGAAACAGCGCATAAGATCGAAGAATCCAAGGACGAGAGACCAAGAGCAGGAACGAGAAGGGGAGAATAGAGCACGAACTTGGAGAAAGAAACGGCGAACGGCAGCGCGCCGGGAGAAAGACGGAAACAAAACAGGAATCTAGAGAGAGAAACGGCCGGAAAAGATCGAAAGTCAAGGGGAGGCGGGAGGGAGCGGGGCTGACCAGAGGGGCGGGACCCCTGACGACGCGGCCCTGGTTGTTGTACTGGGAGCCGTGGCAAGGGCAGATGAACTTGTTCTCCGCCTTGTTCCACGGCACCACGCACCCAAGGTGAGTGCACACCGCATTTATTCCATAAGTAGCAAGCGTCCTGTCGTTCTCCACCACCAGGTAGGTCGGATCACCCTGAAAAACCCCATCCACAGCACATTTTTCATTCAAGAAAAAAATATTGATGATGATGATGATGATAATAATAATAATAATAATAATAATAATAGTCTGATGATGATGATATGAGCACAGAGGCACAATATGGCGCTGACGAATAATAGCAATATTAATATTGAGGATTTTGACAGAAAATTATCCCCCTACCCACCAAAAAAAAGGAGAAATCGTGACAGCCCAGTACCCGTTTCGGGGTAGGGATTAGGATTCCAGCCCAAAAATGGGAGCTTTCTGATGAATTCCCTTGAAGATTATGGAAGCTGTGGTGCGGTTGACTTCCCCCAATCTTGCTTACTTCTGGGTTAGTCAGAAGTGAAAATGGGCGAATGATTGTCTCGGAAGAACACAGAATTCTCTGATTGTGGCAACCCAGTACCCGATTCGGTGCAGGAATTAGGATTCCAACCCAAAAATGGGAGCTTTCTGATGAATTCCCGTGAAGATTATGGAAGCTGTGGTGCGGTTGACTTCCCCCAATCTAGCTTACTTCTGGGTTAGTCAGAAGTCAAAATGGGCGAATCATTGTCTCGGAAGAACTCGGAATTTTATGATTGTGGCAACGCAGTACCCAATTCGGGGCAGGGATTAGGATTCCAGCCCAAAAATGAGAGCTTTCCAATAAATCCCCATGAAGATCATCGAAGCGGTGGTGCCGTTGACTTCTAGATATAGCTTACTTTTGGGGAAGTCAGAAGTCAAAATGGGTCGAATTATTGTCTCGGAAGAGATCGGAATTATCAGATAAATTTGATAGCAAATTTAGAACAGAGGAGGAGGAGAAATTAGGGGGTTTGGGTGCGCACCTTCAAGCCCTGCGTGAGGGTTCTGTCGTTGGGGCCGTGGGTCTTCAGCCACTCGGAGGCGAGGACGTCGTTACCCAGGGCGTCCTTCGCCACGGTGCCGCCGCCGGCGCCGCCAGAGCTGGTCCCATTCCAACCACGCAGAAACAATCATCCTCCTTGATGAGAGAGAGAGAGAGAGAGATAGAGAGAGAGAGAGAGAGAGAGAGGGATGGCAGGAGGCGGAATTGAAGATGGGACGGCATCTACGACGTGACGAGGAAATAAAGTCGAAATTTAACTAGAGATCAAACCCAAACAAGTGGGTATTTGAACTTCAACCTGATGAGGGAGAGAGAGAGAGAGAGAGAGAGATAGATCTGCGGCACCAAGGGTGTTTTGGTCGCAGGGATGCAGAATGGGCGCAGAAGGAAGGAGACCCAGTGAAGAGGACGATCGATTCGGATGAAGAACGGAATTGGAGATTCCAGGCGAGTCATTGGGCAATTATTCTGCAATCCAGTGAGAGAGAGAGAGAGAGAGGACCAGAAGAATTTCTATGTTCCTCCACAAATTAAATCAAATAAACTCGTCGCTTCATTGGAGATCTCTGCGTAGAGAGAGATGGAAAGAGAGAGAGAGAAGGGAGAAGCAAGCTCACCCGGGAGGGGCGAAGAAGGCGGCGTAGGGAACGAGCATTCCCGTGGCGGGCAGCGAAATGGCGCCGAGCAGCAGGAGGTTCATCAGCTGCCTCTTGCCCATATCGGGGACCCGGTCGGCCGGGATGCTGGTGGCCATGGCCACCACCTTCCCGCTCCTCTCCCGGCCCAGCCCGAGCCCCTTGGGCGCCCTGCAGAGCAACCCTCTCCCCGGCGAGAAGCCCCCATTCCTCGCCGACGACAGGTGCTGCCGGAGGAAGAACCAGTCAGAACCCGCAGAGCAGAAACCCAACCAGAGGAACCCTAGAAGCCCCCTTACCTGAGACGGCGCCGCCGCAGTGAAGAGGGTGGTGGCCGCCATGGCTGTAGCTCCCCTCTGACTGCCCCGCGAAGGAAGGATTGGGAGGATCGGGGAATCTCCTCCAGCTGCCCTGCTGGTATATGTCCCCTCCGAGCAGAGGCGTGTGGGCGGGCGTGGTTCTGGATAACCTCTGGTCGATGACGGATGGCTGGCTGCCGGCGGCCACATCTTTTGGATTTCCACCACAAAAAATAAAAATAGGAAGAGACCCCCTTTTCTCTAGGAAATTGGGGATAAACTCCTCCAAAGCGATTATTACCAGCTGGAAACGAAGACTTAATACTGGACTCTCTTCTAGATCTTAACGGAGCCTTCACTTGACCCACAAAACGCCACATCTCTCTCCCTCCAGAACTGTATTGTATAGGAGATTAAGAGAGAGAGAGAGAGAGAGATTGAGGGATTCTTAAGATAGGCCCGGCCTGCAGCAGTGAGGGCTTTTTTGGGTAACCTTGTCCTCAATGAGCTTAATAAAAAAAAGACCATTTAATTATTTCCATGTATTGGAAAATTATTTTGACGGAAAAGTCATAAAATAGGAATATAAACTTTGTATGCATGAAGTTTTAGGATATCCACATAAATTGAACCCACGCTTATCCTAAATACACAGCTTCCATCTTCATCCCATCGGCCCATAGATTACATACTCTTTCTATGTGCGTTCAGGTTTTCTTACGCGAATAGAGGCCAAACTATGAGTAAGAGAGAGAGAGAGAGAGAGAGAGAGTAACAAGGCCATTTTATTTTAATAGAAATATATATTAGATAATATTAGTATTGTAAAATAAAAATTCTTGGTAGCACCTGCACGATTATAGGTTATTCATCATGCCAATAATATTTTGCATTATTTTTAGGCTATGTAGAGTAATTCTAGGCTTGGGTCTTCCAAGTATTAAGATTGGAATAGGCCCAATGTGTACACTTAAAAGCGAGAGAAAATGGAGGATGAAATGTTTTAAAAGATTAATGTATGTATTTTCTATGGATTTCTATGTGCATGCGTGACCCAATAAAGATCACTCAACTAGTCGTTGAGATGGCAATTGTGTCCCAATAAGCTATGTCTAAAACTGGCCCTTTCTCCTGAGATATAGATTAAGTGAAGAAGTGAAAGAAAATTTCAAGAGAGTCAAAAGAAAAATTGTCATCCTTGGGTTTCCAAAGACATAGAAGATTTCTTGTGCTCAAGCCTTCAAGGTTCCATACTATATTTGAGGCTTACTTCATTTAAGAGAAAGGTATCTCAAGTTAAGGAAGCTCTAAGCTGATTTTTAATGACATTCTTTATTCTTAATATAATAAATGATGGATGATGTATTACTTTTCAACGCCTCTTTGGGTAGTCAAACACATTGGTGGTCTGTTGGAGCCAAATTGTCAAATAAATAAACTTGAAAGATGAGCTTTTATATTTTTAATAGAGATTTAAATGTAAGACATCAACTAAAACAAAGATAAAATGAAATATTTTTAACCTAGGTGTCCCAAAAAAATTGGACTAGGCATATATGAAGATCCAAAGATTAGGACATCATACAAGGCCCAAACCAAAGTTTTACCATGCAAAAATGTATCATAAATGTGTGATGGATTAGTTTCCATGATTTTAGATTCTTTTCTCTTTTTTAGTGATTCTAATTTTGTTCAAATACGTCTTAAATCTATGCTAAGGTGTCATTATAATTGATCTATATTTGTAGGGATTCTCAAATAGAAATTCAAGCTACTTAAAGGCCACATGATATAGTCCTAAGATAATGATTCAATATTACTAAATTTCCCTTTCTAATAAATTTATTTCCTTGCTAATGGATTCTTATAGGTCCCTAGTGTATTCAAAAAAATATAATTAATCTCGTAGACTTAAGATTGTCCATTCAAGGGCCAAAGTATTTGAGTTATGTAGATTTAGGATGTGTAATATTTATGGAATTTTTATTTTTTATGAATTTAAGGATAAGATTTTATCAGCACTTAACTTTAACTATATCAATTGACAACATATTCCACAAATTATGTTGCATAATGCTTTAATCTCACGAATGTTCACCAACTTTTGAAGTTTTAAAAGTTTTCTATGTGAAGATGTCACCAGGTCTAAAATAATTTAAAGGTTTTGACGACATCAATTCTGAACAAAGGAGAAGCAGCCAAAAAAATTTTGAAGACACGCAAAGTTTGATCATAATAAAATTCAACTTTGAGGGTGACATTTCTTTTTTAAGCAATGGAGTACGAAGTGGACCATCAACTACATCAAACCAAATGATGAAATATTTAAGACACAAATGGCCCAAAAATGGTGGGCTACGAAAATCGACCAGAAAAAGTTCAAATTAGAGTTGTTCATGATAAAACACGTCATGAATGAATGAGAGATTAGATTTTCTACTTTTAGTTTCCTATGTTACCTTTAATTAGTTTAAATTTATTTAAATTTACATTAAATATGTGTTTAGGTCGCATTATAACTTAACCAGTTTTTAGGATCACATTATTAAAAACTTGGGCTGCTTAAAACCCTTCGTTATAACATCAAAGAAACAATTCAATATTATGAAGTTTTCTATTTTCGAGATACTATCTTTTTGTTGGTAGACTTTGACACTTCACTTGAAAATTAAAGGGAATGTTCTTGTTCATGTGGACTCAAGATCTTCCACTTGTGGATTCAAGGGTCAAAGCCCCAATAGATTATGTGAATCAAGTATGTAAAATTTTCCCCCAAAAGTTGTTTATTCTAGATTCAAAGATGAAATTTCATCTCTAAGCAACTACTATAAGTATGTCAAGTTAATCGAAAACAAGATTCAATGTGTTTCACTTTTAATTGAGTGGAACCTAAGGATTTTATTCTTATAGAGTAGAGTAAGGCATGATTGGCCAGGCCAATATAAACCCTTATCTATGTCAAAATTGAATACCAAGAATATAAAATCTCTCATTCACCCCTCTCTTGAACTATACTACTATTAAAGCTAGTTACAACAAGGATAGGAATGTCCCATATATTAAAATTTTAGGCAATAAATGACACTAGTGATGGATTAAATAAAAAAACATGAATGAAAAAGTGTCGAATTTATGGATGAGATAACCTGAATTAAAGTATAAGAAATGGGCAGAGGGCTACATAAAATCTCATAATGTGGGAGAATTATCATCATATATCCAATTATTCTACTCAAAATGGGCATCAACTTTGCCCACGATGAAAGATGACTTCTCTTCTTTTCCACTAGCGTCATTTTCAGCCTCATGCAAAAGAGGAAGGGTCTTATAAAGTAATCCTTGTGTAAAACCCTCATTTTCTTATGGAAGAGTCCTTTTATATTTATCATATAAATCGATGATATATTTAAATAAATATATTCTCATCTTTTAAGTTAATGGAAAATTTACAACTAAATGTTTCCTTGGCCTCAAAAGGATTTAATATAAGGTAAGATTTGCGCAAAACTCTTTGTTTGGTGGATTAATTTTTTATTCATACATCCCTCGAATAAAATTTAAGATAGTTATGAATAATTTATTCATGTTTTTAAACCAATGTAAATTAAATATCGTTTATGTTCATATAAAATTAATGATACCCAGTATATAATCATATCATTTTAAAAGTTTTGGAAAACCCCTGTGGTGAAGATACCGCTAGGACTCTTAGTTGGTTGTGTCACGTTCGATGCGCATCTCTTCTAAGACCACCAGTTCATATCTCCCATCTTGTCTGGACAGCCTGCTCAGGCCTCCCCCTGGTCGTCCTCCCGATGTCCTCCATGCAGAGAGGGAGAGAGAGAGAGAGAGAGAGAGAGAGAGAGAGAGAGAGAGAGAGAGAGAGAGAGAGAGAGAGAGAGAGAGTGGCCCCAGGCCCAGGTGCCCTCCGCCAGCAAAAGAACCACCGGCGCCGCCACAGCGCCCTCGTCATCTTCCCCCATCGAAACCCTAACTCCCCCTCTATAAATAACCACTGTAGTCTTCCTCTCCCTTCCTCTCTCTCTCTCTCTCTCTCTCTCTCTCTCTCTCTCTCTCAGCGTGTCTACTAAGAATCTCTGAATCTCTTGGGAGGACGATGGAGACTGCATTCCTCGTCTGGTCGGCCGCTCCCGCCGCGTCCCAGGACCGGCGAGCCGGCGTCTTCCTCCCCCACGCTGGCGGTGCGGCCGCCTTGCTCGTCGCCTCCGGCGAGGCGCTTCCCCCCCAGCCCCCGCCGGCCACTCGCCCCGCCAAGGCCAAGAAGAAGCCGTCCGCCCCGAGGAAGCCCCCGCAGCGCGGGCTCGGCGTCGAGCAGCTCGAGCGCCTCCGCCTGCAGGAGCAGTGGCGCAAGATGACCCACGCGGAGCAGCCACCGTGCCAGCAGCTCCGCCAGCCGGCCCTCTGCGGGCTTTCCCTCGCCGCGGCGGCGCCCTCGGTAGGACACAGTTCGCCGTGGGCCGCCTCCAGCTTGCCCTACCACTTCGCCGCCGCTCGCTACCGGGTGGCCATGACGGGCGGCGGCTTCCAGGTGGGCAGCCATGGCGCGCCCGCGGAGTTCCCTTCAAGCCAAAGCTTGCAGTGTTCGGAGGACTGCGAGCTCTGCGTCAGGGTAAGCAAGAGCTTCTTCTTCTTCCCGGCGACGGCGAGCTCCTCATCTCACCTTCACCGCTTCCTTGCTCTTGTTCTCAGACGAAGCGGCTGCTGGGGGAGAAGCTTGGGACAGGGGAAGGAGATGGCGGTCGGGGAGAGGGGAAGCATCCCCTCCACCTCTTTCTCGGCGATCGCATGAATGATCAGGTAGCGAACCAGAAGACCCCTCTCTCTCTCTCTCTCTCTCTCGCTTCGTCTCTTTCTCTCTCTCATTACTTTCTACAGGGAGCAATGGAGGTGAGGAGGAGGAGATCGCCGGAGACGGAGCTGAAGGAGCGCATGTTCTTCCCCTGCAACTCGAAGTTGGGTGCGGCGACGAGGGCCATTGATGAATCGTCGTCCTCCCCGTCCCTTGCCGTCGGCGGCAACCAGCTGGATCTTTCCCTCAAGCTCTCCTTCTAGATCTCTCTCTCTCTCTCTCTCTCTCTCTCTCTCTCCTGTACCTCTCATATTCTGGGTCTTCCTTCCGTTGTGTTGATCGTCTGCCCTAAATGAAAAACAGGCTGCTGCCGCTGATCCTTCCCTTCACCGTCACCTTCTTTACTGTTACTGTGAGATGATGGGCTCTCCGAGCCGTCGCCCGCCATTACAGACGGAGAGGAGGAGAGGGAGAGACGAGAAGATCCTCGGCGGCACCGCGGCCGTTACGACTACGAGTCACCTTTCTCTTCTTCATTAATATGAACAGTCCAAGCCCTCTCTCTCTCTCTCTCTCTCTCTCTCTAAAAACGCATGCAGCGTAACGCAATCAGCATGTCCATCGCTGCTGAGAAATATTCTGCAGGTCCCGATCTTTCTGCCATAACAACTAGATATCGTAAAGAAACGGAACCCACCCATGCATGGATATGCAGTAGAGATAGAGAGAGAAAGCGAGGCGGTGGGGGCTTACTCTTGTGAGAAAAAGGGAGCTGCGGGGTCTCCAATGGCGGAAAGGAGCCCTTGAATGCACAGCTGAAAAGAAAGGGAAGGAGCGGGGGGATCTTCGTCCCCGGCCACCACTCACGCAGGCGGAGTACCGCGTACGGGGTTGTTGCACCAGGAGGAGAGAGGAGAGAGGAGAGAGAAAGAAAGGGGAATTCCCCTTTGCCTTCCTCGGCCTCGCCGAGATCTGCCCCCATTAATGGCCGCCCCGTTTGCGCCTCTTCCCTGCGTTTTGTCCATCCCCGTCGGCCCGGCGCGCTCCTCTGCCCAGCGAAGCTTTACAGTAGAGAGAGAAAGTTAGAGAGGCGGAGAGAGAGAGAGAGGAGCAGCGATCTGACAGATATGTGGGAGTGGTGAGGGTACGGAGGGATGAAGACGACGACGGGGGGCCGGGATCGGGCCCCACTTTCTCTCTCCTCACAGCTATTGTCTGTTCGGTGGAGGCAGGGATGAGGGGAGAGCACGATGATGACGAAATGATTCAGGAACGGGCTTCGGGCTACCCTTTCAGGCCTGGCCCATCACCGCCACAAACTATGTTCTGGACCTCTGGTGGGCCGGAGTGCGCTCGTCCCAGCCGGGCCTGGGCCCGGGAGGGCTCGGCCCGCTAGCACCATTGACCGGCTGCTCCGATTGAGGGTTGGAATGCCCTGTCGCACGTGCCCAACGACCCGCGGGTAGCCACGTAGGCGGGGATCCACGTGAGATTGCGGGGTGGGTATTTTGGGAGGCCGATGGCTCGAAAACGGCGGGAGGGGCGTCACGCCGTTAGATGACGTCATCACGGCGGCGATATGCGGCCACGGTTTCTGCGCCGTCACGGCGTTACGTACGATTCCTCCAACGGCCTGGAAGAAGAAAACCAGGAGCCTCTACAGAAGGTTAGGAGCGGCACCAGCCGGAGTGGTATTTATTCAAACGTCCGATCTTCCTCCCCACTCGCACCCACTCAGCGACCTCTCTCTCTCTCTCTCTCTCTCTCTCTCTCGCTCGCTCGCTCGCTCGCTCGCCCGATCGCTGGGTCGGTCTTGCTCTGTGGAGTGGCACTTGCAGGTTCGCTCTGCTGAACACGGTGGAGTATTGTGCGCTCGTTTCAAATGTCATGTTGATTATGTGAGCATTCGCACTTTCTTGTCTTGTTCTTGATCTGTGCTTCATTTGTTCGATGTTCACGGCTATTTTGTTGGGATTCCTTTTCGCATTCGCGATTTGCCGTCGGGATTGTGATGTCTGCTGTTCGTTCGGCTGCTCTCTTTGTTTCTTTATTTACTCGTTCATTCGGAGAGTTATAGCGAGCAGGATTGCCGCCATTGTTCGTCCAGCAGTTTGTTTCTCATTGATTCTTTGAGAATTTCAGACGCTTCTTCGTCGGTCGGCTCCCTTGTTACTATGGTTGACGCTTGTAGGATTGCGGCTCATAGTTGATTTTGGAGTACAAAGACTACTATTTCGGGAAAAAAACGACGAATATCAGGTGAAAGTTTCTCCTCGTGTTGTAAATAGAGAGATTCTGGACATTCCGCTCGAATAGCTAAAGGAAAAATCTTCTGCGTAGTGAATGATCGTCAGTGAACTACGCAGTACATCTCAACAGAAATTTGAGGCTACTGTTGTTATTTCTCCAAGGGAAAGTGACTATCATTCAGTATCCGATTATTTGTTAGCATTTTCTCAGATGACATTAAACACAAATGCTCCCAAAGCATTAGGAAAGATAGTCTTCAGTGTCGCTGATCGAATGAGAATATTTTGACCTTGTAATGAGACTGAAGAAAACCACCCATCGTGGAAAGTTATGCTGCATCGGCTGATTTTCGGGGTGAATCTTTCTGCATCTTTTTGCTAGTCCAAATGACCGGCAGGCAGCATTCAACAGGGTCAAATCGGCTGATTTGGATGGCCTGATTCCGATCTCAATTCAAGTAGAACCTTGCCCGGCCAATTCACATTCATTATAGATTCTGTGTTACAAACACATCCATGAGAAGAAATGTCATCATTTTTTTTGTAAAATATTTTGACTCGTAATTTCGATTAGAAGAGCTAATTCACAAAAATATTTTGAGAAATGCTAACTGAGGATATCAGGAAATCTCTGTTGTTTTAGTATTTTTTATTGAATTTTTTTAGAGAAATCAGCGTAGTCCACATAACAATTAAGTTATGGCACCAATTTGTGACGGCATGTAGACAAGTACATGTTAGAGTTTCTAGCGATAAACAGCAGACTTGACATTAAAAAAAAAAATGGCACCAACCATCATTCTGAGAGGGCTTGCAAGTTTTCAGATTTCTATATGAGCTTAGTTAGGAACAGAAGGGCGCCATTTCATCGAACCAGGGTTACGTTCCCGGGTGAAAGAAAAGATGGTCATTGAGTTGCAGGGGGAAAGTTCACGAAAGAAGGTATTAAACTGACCATATATATAATGAGGAAAGTATCCTTGCAATGGGAGGATCTCTTGGGTCATTTTATTTTTAGGAGAGGATAATCAGCTTAAATCTTGGTATATCGGGAAAACAGATGTGCATTGGTTTCTTCATGTTTTACCCTGCATAAAGTTTGACAGATTAGATAAATTTTTCCAAAACGTTGATTATGGTTCGATCAGACATTCTCTGTGTTTTTTTTTCTCCAACACTGTTTTCGTCTTATGATTTATCATGGTGGTGAATTTTTGTATTCTGAAATTCAGAAAAAAATTACCTCACTAAATATAATGCGTGTAACAATTCTCAACTCACCAATGGACTTCATCTTCTCGTCTGCATTACTTTGAATTTCACTGGCGGGAAAGCATATAATTGGGTTTTCTGCTATCATTTATGATTTATGCTATCCTCAAAAATTCAGATCTCGGTACTCGGTAATTTTTTCAAGAATTCCGTCTGTCTTGAAGCAGCTTGCTTCTGTGAGCCAAACGTGCCACAGGAATGACCCCTCTTATCTCTGCTTTACAACTCAGAGATTCGCACCCTTTGCTGAGACATGATTCCTCATCAAAATTTTCTGTTGCCCACTCTGCGGTTTGTGATGCAACTTGCGCCAGTTCATCGAGTAAATCAAACAAGAAGACTGGCCAGACATTTTCAAGGGCTACAAACGAGGTCCCTCCATTGCCCGATGGAGGACCCTCAGTCTTCAGGTCTGATGGCAGAACCGTTCAGGAGCCAGTCAAAGGAACTGGCGTGAAGAAGAGAAAGAAGAAGAGGAGGTTTGGCAAAAGGTCCTCTCACCACGCTGAAACGTCCGGTCAGACTTCCCCCGAGGCAGCAAGCCTCTGCGGGCCCACTGGCGAGGAAGCATCAGACTCCTCCACTTACGATGCCTCCAGAAGCCATTTCAGCGCAGCTCCGGGCGGTTCAAGCTCGAAAGAGGAAAAACCTTCGCAGACCACGGATGCTCAGTGCGACCGCAACAGAAATGGGCCCAGGGAAGGCGCCGGCGAGTCCACCAGAGCGCATGAAGATGGGAGCAGGGTCATCTTCGATTTCAACGGTTTCGTCCCCGAAGAGCCCCTGCAGATTTTAGTCTTCGGCTCTCTCGCGGTGGCAATGCATTCCGATCCCGGGAAGCACACGGACTCCTCTGGCCCCTTAAACGTCTTCAGGGAGGGAAATAAGGCCGTCGGGGAAGTCAGCAAGCTTGGAGCTAAATCGGGCAAAGTTTCTCCCGGCTTGTCTGAAGTTTCCGTGGCCACAGCCAACGAAGCCACTGCTGACGAAGGGCAGAGGCGCAGCTCGGACGGCGCGCTCCGTATGCGCGGTGCTCTCCACAGCCTCAGAGTGAGTGGAAAAGAGAACAGCGGCCTCGCCTGGCAGAGGGTTCAGGGTGGCAAAACAGGGGCCGCGGGGGCCTCCCCACGCGCCCAAAGGCAAAATTTTGTTGCTTCCAGAGAAGCAGCACAACGGTCCGGAGCCTGCAAAGTTCTTGGGCTGCCTCAGAAGACTTCTCACCGCAAGTTGGGGCAGCCGCACGGCCATGAAGGGAACAGAGAGAGAAGATCAGCGGGAAGCCTGGAGCCTTCGCTCAGATGGGTGACTCTCAGCAGGCCAAGTTTCTCTCGGGCGCAGTCTCAGGGAGCCGCCATCTTCCGCAGGGGAAATAATTCTGAGGGACGATCTTCCCACGACTTGGGAGAGTCAACGCCCGGTGCTGCCTCTGCGCGAGCATCACTCGCGATCCCAACCCATCATCTCCCGGTTGGTGAGGTCAACGGCATGCGCGGCCATGATCAGAATATTACCAAATGTGGCACCGTCGCTGAGAGGAGCGTGCTCCCGGGGCTCGCTGGTGCCAGAAAGGAATTCCCAAGAGGAATTTCCATGCCCGGCACAGCAGAGCAGAGCTCGGTGAGGATCACCTCGCAGGCGGCATTTCAGATCTTGAGCGCTTCCCACAGGTCCCAAATGGCATCAGAACAGGCAGAGGTGGCAGGTGGGGGGCCGATCGCCGCGTTCGAGAAGCTCATGGCCGCCGTCTCTCCGGTCATCGTCCCATCCGTTGATCACGCTGGTCTCCCTGACGCTTCACTGGCTGACGTCTGGAGCTGGTACGAAGAGCCTGGAGCTTACGGCTTGGGCGTGAGGGCAGAACCTTCCCGAAATAGGAAGAATTGGGGCAGGGGGGCTCCCATTTCAGGCCTATTTCGTCCCTTCCCTTTCAGCGGTGCAGCTGTTCTCCCACCAGGGGGATAACAACGTTGGAGCGAAGACGACCCAAGAAGAGAAGCCTTGGCCTGATTCTTCCTATGCGGAAGACTCCCTTCTTAGCTGCTGCCAAGTAGAAGCACCGGATGATTCAGCGCTCCTTTTCGAATACTTTGAGCACGAGAGACCGGACCAGAGGAAGCCGCTCTGCGCCAAGTAAGAGCCTTTCTGTTCATCTCCCTCTCTCTCTCTCTCTCTCTCTCTCTCTCTCTCTCTCTCTGCCGACTGATTTTGAATCGTTACATAGAGAGAGAAAATTCCGTCGTTCAAGGCCGAAGCTTCATTCTCTCCACTCCCACCTTCGTGCAGAGTGAAGGAGCTCGCAGAAGGTGGCGCCTCCAACTGCCAGACGTACGGGGACCCATCGAAGCTGGAGCACATGAACCTGCGCGACCTCCACCCCGCATCTTGGTAAGCAATTATCTCGATCACTTTTGCCGAACATCGTCTCGACTTTCTTGGCCCATCTCGAAGTCAAACTAGTTTTGACTTCCGGGCTCCAAGAAGCGATGATTGACGTCTTTAGGGGCACAACAAGTAAGTGGGTCCTCCATGCCTAGATTCCCGGTTCGGGCAACTGGCAGCTCGATCACTCGCTTAAAGATAGCATCTTGGCTTCAGGTGCCAGAAACTGTTCTTGCGAGTCAACTATCTTCGACTTCCGGGCTCCGATAAATGACGATCGGCATACTTTGATCAAATGTTCTACCCGGTGAACGTTCATCCTTGGGACTATACATATACACCATTTCTTTGTTTCTCAGGTACTCGGTGGCATGGTATCCGATCTATCGGATTCCCCAAGGAGCACTCCGCGCGTCGTTCTTGACCTACCATTCTCTGGGCCCCGCGGCGCAGAGACGGAGAACGCCGCCGGAGGGCGGCAGCGGCGGCTGCATCGTCTCCCCCCCGCTGGGCATGGAGAGCTACAACGCGCAGGTACGACGACGACGACGACGACGACTCCTCAGAGTTTTTTTCCGCCGCTTATTTACATGGGGAGGGGGGCTGGGTCGATGGGATCTTCTCCTCAGGGCGAAGGCTGGCTCGAGCCCAGGGAGGGAGCCGCCGTCGGGGCCCTCGAGGGTCGGCTGCGCGCCCTGGGCAGGGCGGCGTCGGTCTTCTCCCGAGGGACCGTCCGCAGGGGCCCCGCCGAGGTGAGGAACACCCACCCCGACTACGAATTCTTCCTCTCCCGGAAATAACAAGTAGACTGCAACGCAAAGATAGAGAGACTGGAGTGGGAGAGGGAGTGGCAGAGTTGACTTGCCCTAATGGGCAGTACATCACACAGAGAGGGGGGAGAGAGAGAGAGAGAGAGAGGCACACAGACACACAGACACACAGAGACAGCAAGCAGGCAAACAGATAGAAAGGGAGAAAAAAAGGGGGAGAGAAAGAGAGATAGAGAGAGATAGAGAGAGAGAGAGAGAGAGAGAGAGAGAGTCTTGTGTGATCAGGTCTTGGTGGCGGGCCTGACGAGGCCGAGGCCAGAGCCGCTGCCGAGGTGCTTGAAATCGGTGGCCTCGAGGCGGTCGTCGTGGCCGGCGAAGCCCGTGCCGCCCTTCTGCAGCGGCACGAGGTGCCTCGCCTTGCAGGCCCTGTTGCAGGCCAGGCACGCCCCGTCCGCCGCCACGAACTCCTCCGCGCACTTCTTGCAGAACACGTCCCCGCAGGTGCTCACCGCCACCAGCGAGTGCGTGTTGGTCAGCGTCACCTTGCAGCTGGGGCAGATGTACCCGGCTCCCCCCTCGAGCTCCGTCAGCCGGATGGGGAACAGCGACTTGAGCTTCAGCTTCTCCTTCCCCTCCGGGCACACGGTGGCCGTGCACGGCGCCTCCACCTTCGCCGCCGCCTCCGGCGTCGCCGACGGCAGCCAGAAGGCCTTCATGTTCCTCAGGGCCTCCTCTTCGTACGACGTCACCTTCACGCTGTTCGCCCCCTGAAACCCTCCTCCTCCCCCGCCGCCGCTCTTCCCCTCCGCCGCCGCGCCGCCGCCGTCGTGGTGCGGCACCGCGCCGTGGTTCTGCCGGTCGAAGGCGTCCAGCCTCCGCGCCCTCTGCTCCATCAGCTTCTCCTCCTCATCCTCCCTCTCCTGCTTCTGCTGCGCCGCGTAGGCCGCCAGCCTCCTGCTCCCGCCCACCCGTCAATTTACGCCAGAGAGAGAAAGAGAGAGAGAGATGGAGAGAGAGGAAGGGAGGATCCGGGGGAGGAAGGGTTACCGGTGGATGTCCTTCTTCTGGGCGAGGAGGCACTCGAGGATGCACTCCTTGCAGAAGAGGTGGCCCTTGGGGCAGCAGAGGGGGGAGACGAAGGGCTTGAGGCAGAGGCTGCAGACGTCGAAGGGCTTGATGGAGTCCTTCCCCAGCCGCTCCCGCTGCGTCCCGTACCCGAGCTTCCGCTTCTCGTCGTACGTGAAGAACGCGAGGTCGTTGTTGTTCTTCGAGTGGCGCTGCGGCATCTTTCCGAAACCCTAACCCTAACCCTAGCCCTAGCCCTAATCTCGGTGGTCCGCCCCCAATTCGGTTCCCCCGATCTAGGACGACCAAGGAAGATGCCCGCGGCGGCGCTGCCGGCGCAGGGCCACCAGCCGGCGGCGCAGGGAGGGCCGGGAGGAGTCCCGCCGCCGGGGGGAGAGAGGGATTGGCGGCAGAAGCTTCGATCGCTCGTCGGCGACAACGGATCCAGGCGGCTGCTTCCGCGGGAACTTGGAAGAGAGCCGGGAGCTGGGATTGGGAAGGGAGAAGCAAAGCGTTTCGAGGTGGGTGAATAGGGGAGCAGCTTAGGGGGGCCTTCATATAGTGTCGGAATATTACGCTAACACCCCTAACTACTTCTACAGTTTCTATATTACCCCAGTCTTTTTTAATAAGCGCTTTCAGGCTTAACCGGTCTTGTTAACAGCGGATGATATTTTCTTGCTCCATTCTTGCAAGAATGTAAGATCCAGCATCTAATATCTTGGAATTTTTAAATTCTAATTTTAGAGTTATTTGTTGCAACACTTCTAACTACTAAATTCAAAGACTTAGAAAATGCCACTGGGAGCATGTTCTTACTAACGTCAAATGTAAAACAAGTAGCTAAAAGTCAAATCCATTAGCTTTTTTATCTTGTTTTTAAAGCCAACATGGCCATAAAAGTAAGCATGGTGTAGGATCTAATGATGATCATTCTCAAAGGCCAAGCTAAAACTGTGCAAATTTTCATGGGGCCTTTTCAAGAGTCATTGCCAAAAAATAGTCTTGCCTTCTTATTTGTTTGCAAAAAACATCAATTTTATTCTTGACATCATGCATCTATTTTTTCAACTTAAAAATAAGAGAGGTTTCCAAAGTCCACGTCCATCCCACATCTCCCCTCATTGTGGTTCCAAAAAAATTAGCAGTAGCATATATTGCTATTTATGGTTATATTTCATGAATATGTTGAAGGATATATATGTAAATATATACATATAAGAAATTTAATGTGGGATAGTTGACCAAGAAAATTATTTGGTTGACATGTTTTGAAATGCCAAGGAATTTAGATGATTCTAAGGGGGGGAGTTGGTATAAATAGGGAAATAGAGGCTTAGATGGAGAAAAAAATGAAAGAGAAAGTATATCTTGGATCTCATTCTTCCAAATACTTGAAACACAATGTCTTCTCTTCTTGAAATCAATACAATCACCCAATGAGATAGAGGAGAAATTTTTACCCTTTTTGTATTTTTCTAACCCAAATCTATACCTTGAAGATCCCACTTCTTTCTTACATAGAGATGTTAGAGTTTCTAATTTTTTAAAATGTCTTCCTTTCATTTTTTCACAGCACATAATGCCTTAAGGAGGGGACAAATCACTTTATCTTTTTGCTTTTGGATCATACTCATTAGCCCACAATTTGGGGTAGTTGATACTAATATTTTTTTACTTTTAACTCAATTAATTAATTTTTTTATAATATAATTACTCGTGTACCTAAGTATTTACTCCTCAACTTGGGCTAACATTTACCACTTTCAAATATTGATAAAAATTGATTCTTAGTAAGAGCATGGTCATCATAATAAAAAAATTGTTTTGTATAGTGATCTTCACAATCTAGTTGTCACTTTCCAAATTCATATAGTTTGTGAAGCCTAATGTCCATGAGAATATGAATGTCAAGAAAAAATGAATAATTTGTATTATAAACTTTATATATTAGCTAATTTTATGGATGTTAACTTCAGAAGGACAACATCTATAGTTGTGTAGACCAGTGATGAGAAGCCTTATTTATTAACCATAGATCATAGATAATTTTATACCTTTATAAGTTGAGGTACTATATCATTTGTATTTGACATGATACAAATATCACATTGAAGATTCTTATCTACATGAGTTTCTATGTATGTGCTTAGTCTTGATATTTACATTTCACCTAAAATACATTACAATCTTATTAAACTATTGTATAAGACCTTTGGTTTAGGGAGAATAAATGATCAGAATATAATGGATATGTTGACATTAATTACATATTAGGACATTTTGTAGACCCTATAATAAATGTGAGAATTCTTGTTTCAAGGGGAGATGGCAATAATTTGGTTGAATGGAAAACTTATCTGATTCTCTTATCAAACATACACCTTTAATATTTTGAAGTTGAAACATTTCAAAACTATCAAAGATGTGCAAGTATAAAGGATCTCAATGGAAGATGACACCTTAATTTTTTTTGGCCAACAAAAAAAAATTGCTCAATGACCTCTCACTTAGTAGTGTCCAACACCTCTCAAATTCACTTTATACTCCATGTCTCACAATTGAAACAAAATTTTGGGAGTAGATGAGTTTTGTTAAGTACTACTCTCCATCCTTGAAGAGGATCACAACTGAGTTGTCAACTTGTAGAAGACCCTAACTACTCGTCACTCTCCACGAGGAACTGAATTACTTGTCTAGTGGCATCACTTTCTGGCAATGGTGATTTCATGGAAGCAACAACAACTTTTTGACAACCACTTACAATATTTCACCTTGAAAAAAATTAATTTTGTAATTAAAGGATAGTGTTAGGTCTTCAACAGGCCCAACCTACCCTAGGCACAAGAGAAGGGGCCCACAATCTAGCCCACCATGATAGTAGAAGAATAAATAATTAGAGAGAAATCTAAGAGTCTTTATGATGTAAGGAAGTCAAGGTATTGAGGTTGTAGAAGAAGAATAGAGAGGATAATTATGGCCAAGGGAGATAATTATTACTTTTATACATCACATCATTGAATAGACATTGTTTCATCCTATTAACTACTTTCAAATCTAACTGATATTGATGATCATCACCTTTTTTTTATTTTTATGAACTATATAAAGAGCAATCACTCTCGTTCGCCTTGAGCCAAAATCAAATTTTTCATCAAATTTAAAATTTCAAATTTTCCCATTAACATATTTAGGAGAAACCAAACTAACTTGGCCCAAATATCAAATTCTGTGGGAAAGTAGTTTTGAAAAAAAAACATAGTTAAACTAAAGTCCTAAATATCAGAAGTTGGATCTCAAATATCAACCATAATTGCGTAAACAACCAAAACATAAATCAAGAATAGCAAATGCTAATTTACAATTGAACTTATGTCATATATATTTCCCTCATAAGAATTGGTATTTCTAAAGAGTCAAAAGTAACCAATTGTGGCAAAGATCAAGTGATGGGGAAGCTAAATACCAATAAGCATATAAAAATATTTAATAAGTGATATTATTTATGTTGTTTGAGAAAAAAAAATTCTATTCCCAAACCATGACAAATAGGCTTAGGTGGATAAATAGATGAAGGAGAATCTTTATCTAAAAAAGTCTACTTCTTCCAAAAACTGGAGGCCACAATATCTTTTCTTCCTAAAGTCAATTAGAATCGCCCAATAAAAGAGGAAAATACCATGAGGCTGCTGCCCCCTTCCCCTTCAAGAAGGTGATGAAGCTCTCTAATCATCTCAGATGTCATCCATTCCTTTTTTTCACAATAATCCGTTGACTTAAAGGGATGAGGGGAAAGTGCTTCCTTTTTTCTACTTTTGGGCTGTTATCACTAAGCCCACCGGGTCAGGCAGTCAACAAGAATAGTAAAGAGCTGACACCTCGGCCGTTGACTTGCATGTCTAGGCTCAGGTTTGAGGGATGCACAAGCCATGAAACTCATAGAGAGAGAAACCGTCTACGAGCGAATCTGGACGCTGGAAGCACACACAATTGAACAACAGCCGCTGAAGGCCACACATGATATTAAAGCCTTAAGAGGATGTTCAAGCACTCGTGAAAATGCAGCAGCCGAACGCCAAAATAAGCTCCCACATCCCACAAAGGAGATACGGCATCTAGAGAGAGAAGATCAGAGAGGAGAGAGCACAACGCAGGAAGCACACACACAACTCCATGGAAAGCAGTAGCAGCTACTAAGTTTCTCTCACATCGCAGTGGACCACAAGGGCTTGCAAACAGAGACCTGCCTGACCAAGGAAGGAGGATAGTGAGAGAACATCCTACAAGGCGAGACAGCATCTAGAGAGAGAAGGGCAGAGAAGGGAGAGCATAATGCAGGACGCACACACAGACGTACCCATCTCCAGGGAAAGAAGTAGCAGCAACTAAGTTTCTCTCACATCCCACTGAACATCTACACCCTCAAGGTCTTGTAACTAGAGACTTTGGCTGGTGAAGGAAGCACAGGACACGGCAAGAGAGAGAGAGAATCTCCCTCCCCCTCCCCCCCAAACCATCAACCACACACAATAGGAAAGAGGAAAAGAACTACGGCGACTAGCTTCATCCTGCTGCCATGGCAGAGCTACAATACCTTGCCTGAAGCTTGAAGCATTCCGATCCCACACCCTGCTTTCAAGACGGATTTTGTAGGCCCTGATTGAGTAAGAAGGTGGAAATCCCTCCTTCATCAGGCGATGAAATGAGAGCCCCAGCCGCTTCTGCACAGCAACAACACCAATTTTTTTAAAAAAAGTCAACAAGGAGGATAAAAAAAAAGAGTGAGCAAAAATTTTAACAGAGAGGAAGCAGATGACTTGACGAATGAGCATGAAAAAAAACATTACGGCCTGGATTCTGCAAGTTGACTTACTGTTTCTTGAAGAACTGCTTGGCAGACATGAAGCGCCACTGGCAGTGGTCACTAGGCCGGCGGCGGCGCTTGCCCGGCCCAGTGCCAGCAAAGGTTTCGGTGATTGCTAATCAGAGTCATCGTAGACCTCCTCCCCATCAGATGGCTCATCCAGGGACCGCATGTCAAGCTGGTAGCGAAGCATCCCGCCAATGCCACCAAAGCCCCTGCAAAACTGGGAGCCCTCCTGGGACTTGTTGGTGACGAACTCCAGCATGCAGCCAAACCTCTTGTACTCATTTGCAAACCACTCGAGCAGGGAGATCTTCTCCTGCACCTCCAGCTCAGCAGCAGTGGCGGCATCCCGGAAGTTACTCTGGTCGGCCTCCTGTTCCTTGCCCAGATGCTTTATGACGATCTCCCCAGTGGCGGCATTCTTCAACACGTACCTGTTGATCTCGAGGTTCTCCCACACGATGAGGGTCTCCACAGCACCCATCTCGAGGGCCTTCAATGTGTCCTCCACGCCAAAGACGTACTTCCCCGTGTCCTGGCTGATCTCCTCAAAGTACTTGCCGATGAGCCGCTTCTCCTGGATGAACTTGACGTTGGAGAGGATCTCTGCCGACAGCTCAATGGCCTGGTTGAAGCCATTCTCCCCACCATAGGAGACATCTACCACGTTGAGGATCTTGGCCTGCAGGCGGGGGTCGAACATATCTGACTGGCTCAGCTCTGTCTTGAAGTCGGCTGAGCCAGCAAGGATCAGCCCAGCGACATTCGGCTGGCTGGTCGCTGGATTGATGAAGAATTGTGTGGCCAGCTCTGCCGTCTTGCGCACGTAGTTGTGCCGCTTCTCCATGCGGAGCCGGGCAAACCGCAGGGCAGACTGCCCTCCCCTGCCATGCTTCTTTGGTAGGTCAACAGTGAACTTGTGGAGGATCTCCCGGGTGTTGCCACTCAGGGTGCCAAAGAGGGTCCCATTGCCGTCCATGACTATGAATCCAAACTTGTCATCAGACTCCAAGAGCTCATTCAGGGCCTCCGTGTGGAACTTGTTGTCACAGAGGTAGAGAGAGGCGTTGATGGGCTTGAAGGGCTCGAAGTCTATGGTCACCTTCTTTTCTTTGCCATCGTCAGTCACAATAGTACCCGTGTACAGGACCAGGCCGTTGGGGGGCACCTTGTTGTAGAGCTTCAGCCGCTGCTGGGCAGAGGTGATGGCAGCCAGCACTGACTGACGGTTGACCCGACTCTTGATGTTCGAGGCAGTCCCGTACTCATCACCGAGCATCTTGGTCACCCGAGAGATCTGGTCCCGGGGTGGCATGATCAGGGAGATCATGCTCGTCCCGTTCCCCCGGGCAGACTCCAGCGCCTTAATCAGCTTCTTGATCTTCCATATCTCAATGTTCTTGTCGGTTTCATGTCCATCAGCCATCTCCAAACACCTGGATTATGGTAAACAAGAGTACTTAGTAACCTGCAGAGGGAATTATAATTATCAAAACACTGAGCTGAAAAATAAAGGAACGTTCATGAGAACTATGCATAGGGAAGAGCCAGAGCTGATCATCCAGTTTAATCTCGTAGTTGGACGAGGGGTTAGCTCTCTCTGGTTCACCTCCCTGGATATGGAGGGAACTGTATAATGAAGAGATTGGAGTGAATGATCTGAAGGAGGAGTCACGGAAATCTCAGAATGTTGTTTGAGCTCTTACTGATAATGACTTGATTGTAGAAGAACTATCGTTCATTAAGTTGAAGATAGAGAAAGGAATAAAATAAATCTGAAGAAAATAAAATAATCTGCATATATATAGATATCACACTACAAAGAGAATAAGACCAAATGAATATAGCCAAAGATCCAATGACTGGTAGTAAAAAAACAATTATTTGCATGCGTAGCTCATCACAGGGAGATTTCAAACGGACTTATACTGAAACAGTCTTTTCAAAGTGGCTTCAACAATTGGACACCCGAGATAGGCCGCTAATCATTTCCTGAAGTGAAAATCTCAAATAAATGTTTAGAGTAGAAAGTTTCCAAAAGCCCTTTTGTTAGAGGTAATTTCATATAATTTCCCTAAAATGGATCTTGATTTCACTTCGCTTGCAAAGATGAGTCTTGCCCCCTCCTAGAAAAACAGATGTTCAAATACTGTCGTCCCTCTGCATTCAACATTTCAGCAGAAACAACAGAGATGCGTAACGAAACCAGCCATTAACCCGGAAATATACATTCAGAAGTAGGATTCCGCATCCCGAAATCACAGGAGCCTGAACCTGTAGCCGTTCCTTTGTGAAAATCGAGTCAAGCTAAGCATTTAAAAAGCAATTTACAGCACCAAAAAGAAAAAAAATACTGAATCGTGTCAGAAGGTGACCCCTCTGATGTTCAATCGGATCGAAAAAAAAGCAAGGCCAACGAAGTATTATGCACCAAAAAGATATGAGCCCTAGCTCGTGTCAGCAAAGAGCAAGCTTCTCTGCCAGATCTCCAGAATAAGCCAAGAAGTACCCCAACGACAATCACTTGACAAAAAGGTCCACAAAAAAACAGAGATTCGACAATAAAACCGCAAAAATGATAATCGAATTATGAACAATAGAACCATTATAAAATATCAAAAACCATGCCAGATCTCTGAGATACAACCTCAGACAGTACCACGTCCCTGAACATCCATGAATCCGGCCATAAAAGCTTTTAAAAGAGAGCATCAGGGGAGATTACCTGAACAGGCCTCACGAGGGTGAAATTCTCCGGCTGCGGTGGAGCTGACGAAGATCTCCCGCAGCCTCAGGACCCCCGCTTATGCTCCCTCCTCGCTGCTAGGGCTTCAAGACCTACCTTCGCGTCCTCGGGGAGATGCCGGGCGCTCCTGTGGGCTAGTCGAGCGGATTTGGGGGAGAACAGAACAGCCGAGGGCCACGGGAGGACGAAGGCGGCGGTAAGGAGGTGAGGGGTACAGAGGGACGAGGGTTTATATAGTGGTCACTATTTTACACAAAACCCCCCAAAATTTTATATAATTTCTATATTACCTCTAAGGTTTCTTAATAAGTTTTCCCTGCGAGACCGATCTTTTCATCGGTTCATATCAACCCCCCCCCCTTTGAAACTATCCGACTTCCAATCGCATTTTCAAAATCAACAGCCAAAAAATTATTTCATACAAATAAAGTTACATAAATAAATTAATTTCATATATACCCCAACGTATTGATGAAAAGTAACCATGAACATAAATACAGGCAACCACAACTACCATTTTTACTAATTTTATTCGTTGCACCAACCTTTCTTCTATCATTGACTGCTAAGGTGATGAGATGTGGGGGAGTTGACTTATTTTCTGGGGATCAAAGGAGATGGTGAGACTACTTTTTGCGTTGACTTTTGTAGAGGCCCCAGGAAAATTATTGGAGTTTTAGCTTGGGGTTTGTGAGTAATCCCCCCTGGCTGCTACAAAAGGGCCGATTTTTCCAGCTACTTTAGGCTTCCAAGAAAAGAAAGGAGACCCAAAAAAGATTAACACATGGGTTGACTTTTGGGCATTTCTTCTGCACCACGCCCCCGTTGACTCACTCGTAGATTTCAGAGATGCACAAGCGGTGCATGGCCACGCCCACAACGTAACTTGACCCCCTCCCTCCCTCTTCTAAGTTTTGGATTCCCAAAAAAGAAAGGAGACCCAAAAATAAATAACACATGGGTTGACTTTTGGGCATTTCTTCTGCACCACGTCCGCGTTGACTGACATAGGGAACGGGCACACGGCCATCCAACTGGTTCCACGGTGGTAAACACTCTCTCTTGTCTCTCCTATTCCAATCCATACAGCCGTCAGTTTTCGGCACGACGTTACAGACCCCTGCCCCGGTATAGATTTTAGTAGTTCGCACTGTGCCCCATTTTCTCAAATGGGGTTCTCAGGCGGCGGCGCCGCCCGAGGTCCGCCGCCGCGACGGCGGGAGGTGGATGCATGGGCTGATAGAGAAGTTGACTTTGAATCAATGGCATCTTTTAAAAAGATGCGGGCTGAGGGGTTCTTTCCTCTTCACCCCGATGAACCAAAATGGGGCGGCGCAGGAGGCGGAGGATTAGCGAGAGAGAGAGAGAGAGAGAGAGAGAGAGAGAGAGAGAGGCGGGCTAGGCGGCAGAGACGGGGGCGGTGAGGAAGGCGCGGCCGGGGAGGCGGCTGGCGAGGGGCCCGCGGCTGCCGAGGAGCTTGGCGCTGACGCCGTCGGGGACGATGCGCTGCTCGTCCTTCCACTTGAGGTAGTCCGTGCGGCTGTACTTGGTGAAGCCCCACTTGCGGCTGACGATGATCTTCTGCCGGCCGGGGAACTTGAACTTGGCGCGGCGCAGCGCCTCCTGCGCGTTGCCGCCGTTGCCGTCCTTGCAGCGCACGGACATGAGCACCTGGCCGATGTCGACGCGCGCGCAGGTGCCCTGGGGCTTGCCGAAGGCGCCGCGCATGCCGGTCTGGAGCCGGTCGGCGCCGGCGCAGGAGAGCATCTTGTTGATGCGGAGGACGTGGAAGGGGTGGACGCGGACGCGCAGGTGGAAGGCGTCCTTGCCGGCGAACTTGGTCATGTACTTGTTACAGGCGATGCGGGCGGCCTCCAGGGCCTCGCTGGAGACGTTCTCCTTCTCCCAGCTCACCAGGTGCACGCAGAAGGGGAACTCGTCCACGCCCTTCCTCTTCATCCCCACGTCGTAGATCCGGATCTTCGGGTCCGGCACCCCCCGGCAGTACCGCGACTTGGGGTACGGCTTGTTCTTGATCTGCCGGTAGCACCGCGCCGGTCGCCGCCCCATCCTTCCTCCTGCCAGGAGTCATCGCCATCGGCCAAGTTAGAACCAACCACGATCGATCGATCGATCAATGCTAAGAAACTAATGCTAAGAACGGCGAAGAGGTAAAGGAAAGAAAAAAGATTGCGGTTTTCTCCCTCAGAAACGTAATTCTCAACAGGAAGATTATTCAGACAAGGCTGAAACTATTGGTTGTTGAAGAGTTCAGTCACGGGGAGTAGGAGCTCAAGCCCGGGTCATTAGACCAGACTCAGAAACTTGTCTCGATAGCCAAAAAAATAAAAAACGCGTGCAAAAAAACCGAAGCACAATTTAATTCTACTATGTGCTTCAATCTTGGTCTCTTCCCTAGACAGTCCATGGTTTTATAGCAATTAATTGATGCAGAATGAGAAAATAACCGCAGATCAAAACGAAGCTCGCATAGGTAAAATCATCCCTCAGCACTGAAAATATTCTCAATCATGAATAATCTGACCACTACTTCTATTGTTTTTTGCAAACAATGGCATCATTGGGATGCATACGAAAAATCAAAATCAAAACGTCACGAACAATGAAAATAGTTAGCAGATAGATAGGAGGAATTTGAATGGTGGATTTTCTCAGTTCAGGTCTCCATAAAGGTTCCGCACGGAGCTGTGCTCCTAGGAAGAACGAAAGTTTACGTTTGCATCGTCATCGAAGACCACCATTTAACCATTGCAAATTAAAAAGTAGGCACAATAAACCTCACAAATCGTTGAACCTAAAGCGCGAAACCAAAGGGGTGCATCTCCTCAGTTCAGGTCTCCATAAAGATTCCGCATGGAGCTGTGCTCCTAGGAAGAACGAAAGTTTTTATTTGCATCATCATCGAAGAACACCCGCTCAACCATCGCAGATAAAAATATATGCACCGTAATCCTCACAAAACGATGAAATTCAAACGCGAACATAGAGAGGGGGATCTCCTCGGTTCAGGTCTCCATAAAAGTTCCGCACGGAGCTGTACTCCTAGGAAGAACGAAAGTTTTTACTTGCATCGTCATCGAAGACCGCCTCTGAACACCCTAACCAATACAAACGAAAGAGGATACAATACACACTACTTGTACGAGAAATACATCGGATCGACATTAACGAGAAGCGGCGAATCACACAGATCAACTCATTTCAAATCTCCATACAGTTTCCGCACGGAGTGAATCTACCTCGAGAGGAAGAAAGAGCACTAAATCATCCTCAGAAACCAGCGCTCATCGATCCGTACAAAAATATAAACACGAATCGAAACTGGCCGATCTCCTCGGTTCAGGTCTCCATGAGGATCCACACAGAGGAGGTTCTCCTCGGAAGAACGAAAGCAATGCTGAAGCCAAGACCACGAGAAATCCGAAGAACAGATACAAGCAAGCGGCCATCACCTCCTGGGAGCGCTACTCCGACCAGCTAGCTTCTCCCAGCCGCCGACCAGCTCCGTTGTGGCTCCGTCCACTGCCTGTGGTACTTATAGGGGGCGGGTGAAAACCCTAGCCCTAGCTTTCGTGGCCACGACCAACGGTAATGGGCCCATCTTTAACTGGGCTTCCATTTTACAGGCAGATATCTGTCTGTATAAAGGCCCAATGGTCTCGACATCCGGCCCATTAAGGCTCGTAATTTATTTATAATATATATATGTAATTTCGTGAATGGTATTTAAGAGGATGTGGTGGTCGTCGCAGGTGGGGCCCACCGTTTTGAGAGGGTTCCCCTCTCGCGGGGGTGCGTGGGAAGGTTAGACCTGTCCTGCTCGGTCTTCCGTCTTCTCGCCGGCGACAGGTCTGACCTCCTCCGGCGCCGGCGACATATCCGGCGTCCCCACCGCATCTCCGGCGTGATTGAACGCCGGCAGGAAGGCTCCGCCGACGGCGGGCTACCTCTGGATCCGTCTGCGAGGACCCTCGACTCGCTGATTACCGTCGGGTTATGAGGAGTTCGTTGACGCGGGGCGGAGGTTTCTCGTTGTTCTCTATTTGGTCCGCTGCATGGCGTATAGGAGGAAGAAGAGCAACCCTAGGTCGTCCAACTTGGAGGATTTTGCATCCACTGACGTTGTGGACGATTCGCCCGGAAATCTCTCTCTCGCCGCGCAGGCCATTCGCGCCTCGTCCGCGCACCGCGACTCATCCCTCTCTTCCGCCTATGACGAATCAGCTATTTCATCGGCCTACAGGGATTCCGATCGCCAGATGTCGTCGTCCCAGCAGCCGGTGAGTCTGCCTCTTATCCGTCTTCTTTAATCCGATCGCGGCGCTTTTTTTTTTGGGTCCTGGGAATTCTTTCCAATGAATAGTACCTTGGCCTGATAGGATGGAAATCATGTGCGTGCCTATTAATTTAATATAATTTTTCTATTTTTTTGTGTGATCACTCCATTTGCGTTCTGTTTTTATTACTTGCGTGGAGTAGTTCACATTTGGGTAAAGTAATCGAGGGAAAGGTTTTCAAATTGTTATCATGATAATTTTTTAATCTATGGAGATACAATTAAATTCATGATTTTGTTTTGCTTCAATGATGAATGCTATGTTTTTAATGATGATCTGCTAAAACTGCATTTTTCCATCCCATTCATGTTTTCATGGCTCGTGAAATGTTATTTCTTCTCAGGACTAAGCTTTTTAAGATGGGAATGGTGTTAAGTCTTGTTTTCATTTTTTTTCTTATGGGAATTCACATCTTTACTCTTATTTTGTGGTCTAGTTTTATTCGGATGACATCTGGTGTGTTTTCAAAGTTTCTCATCAATTCATCGATGAATGCTCCTTTATTTTAGTTATTGTTTCACTGGTCCTTCTTGATTTCTAGCTTGAAATTTAAAACCTCCGGACATATTTCTTCAGATCAGGCTGTATGCTAATTATCATCACGCGCTACCATGACCAATGCCGTCAACTATCCAACATTTTTTAGCCTTTTCTCTCTCCTCCAGGATCCTCCCTTAAAGACTCTGTTTAGTATTATCCTGGTTTGGCAGTTCTTACCAATATTATTGAAAGATAATGAAGTATTTATGAAGACTTCGCATGCTAACTTCTTAATGTATTACTTATGATTAGGGGTGGTGGTTATGCAATTTAATGGATCCTCCGTGTACTGGGTAGGATGCAAAGTCATGAAAGTGTGCACGTTTTCTTAAGGAGCTTAGGTGGCCTGTATGATAGAGTTGAACTTTAAAATCAAGTACGAACGTCAGAGTAAAGTGCTGTAATATTGCACAGGCATTGTAATTTAGAACATTACGACATAATGTATGCATATTTATCCATGTGGTCACCTAGTTAAAAAGACCTAAATGCGAAAAATAAATCATATAGGTAGACATATACCACCACGCAGAGTTACTGATGTCATGAAACTAGTCAGAAATGTAAGGCAGAAAATTAGCAAAAATCACAGATGGAAAATTGTTGATTCATTGACATGAGAAAATTAACTGCTATGAAAAGTAAACGGATTTAAGTTTAATTGAGAGCCATTCGCCTCAGCTCAGTATTATCAGTCGCCTGGAAATGGGAAATTTCGTCCGGACTTTTTAAATAAGAGGTGAAGTCATACCGGAGAAGGAGAATTATTTAAGTCATACCGGAAGAAGGTTTAGATAGTCTACAGATGTCTTGCTGGCGATCATGGAAGTGGCTCTGATATCCATTCTGTGGCATGCTTGTTGAGACATGAGACTGTTGCTTAAACATTGGGCCCTGTCGGGTGTACTACTTGAAAGGTTGTGTGGGAGAGGAAGAGGCCGATCAAAAAGAAAAATGAAAATGAATGGGTTTTGTGCCAGAAAGTATTATGGACTTTATGAATGGTTAAAAAATGGAATTACATTCAATAAGCAAGAGCTGTGGTTTCAGTTGTTTTTCTTTCCTTTTTTAGATTTTTATTACCGCATAGGCACCCAAGGCATCCAGAAAAGCTTGATGGATTCGAAGACAAACTCACATGCTCTCTGAATCGCATCCCGTGCAATTGATGTTTGGGTAATCTCTCATGCTATATCAAGTGATCTGGATGAACATAATGGTGTTCATACACACTTTTTTTAATATACTCGTATTATTATATAATTTATCTATTATATTCATACTTGCTATTCAATCGATCTTCATAAAAACATAACAAATATTCAATATTTCCCTTTTTTTTACTCAAATGTACCTTATATATATATATATCTTTTTATGTGAACATTTATCCGTGTAATTGAAGTATTATGCACCATTTTCCTCGTTTCTGTATCCCTCAGAAAATTTTACCGCAGTTTATTTATCACACTTATTAATGGACAACGGCTACAACTCTGCACAGGACACAGCAGCAGCAGCGTACGAGTATACCTCTTTGAGAAACTTAAATGGGTCCAAAGCGGAAGGATTCTGGGGCGCTCTGTCCAGAAAAGCTAAATCTATAATCGATGATGATAATCCGGCGCAGCAGCCCAGAAATCCCACCCAGAATCTGCCGCAGACGCTCGACACGCCACCGACTGGTACCCAGGTGGGAGCAAAATCATACGATCTCTGCTGTCTTGAAGGAGAAACCGTTGACCACCCAATTGATATACCAAAAAAAATATATTTCTTTCTTGTTCATGCGGCAAAAAAATGAAGTTACAGATTATTATTGTTATTTTTTTTCTTGGGTTGCTTCCTATTTTCTATTTACAGCTCGATCAGCCCCCCCAGTCGCCAGAGAGACACAGAAGGGTGGATAATCCGACGATCCAGAAAGGCCTAGGTGCTCTGACATCTTCCCTCCATTACATCGGCGGCACAATTGGAAACGCCTTAGAAGTAGGACGCTCCTCCGACCTCATTTTGCTCTGACCTGTGAATTAATGGTGCTGGACTCTCATCCATTTCCGGTAATCTTTTTCCGTTTCCATCTTCAGGAAGGCCTGATGATCGTCGAGAATAAGACCGTGGACATCATCCAGGAGACAAAGAAGCTCAACATGAGGAGGAAGGGCGGCGGATCAGCTGCGCAGAGCTCACCTGTGGTCAACCCCTCCGGTCTCCCTCAGATGCCGGCCGACCATGAAACCCAGCTGAAGGCCTCTCGCGACGTAAGGTGGCAATAGCGAATGCATCAGTACATCCTGTGCTTTCTCCTGTTAGTTGTTTCAATGAGTTCTCTTGATGAAATTTTACTATTTATAGCATTGGATAAAACCCAATACAATGAAAATACGCCCCAAATTAGGAAAAAAAAGCCATAATTTTACTATTTGGATGGATGACCATGAAACCCAGCTGAAGGCCTCTGATGACGCAAGGTGTTCATGAACGGATGCATCGGCAGACCCTGTGGTTTCTCCCTTTAGTTATTTTAATAAGTTTTTCTGATGAAATTTTACTATTTATAGAATTTTAGTATTGGATAAAACCCAATAAAATAGGTCACTTGGGTGGAAGGAAAATACAGCCCACATAAGGAAAGCATTAGTCTTTGGATCCTTGTTTTATGCTAATAATTTGGGATTAATTCCCTCTGCTTCCGGTAATTACAGGTGGCTAATGCGATGGCCGCCAAGGCCAAGCTGCTGCTGCGGGAGCTGAAGACCGTCAAGGCTGACCTGGCGTTCGCCAGGGAGCGGGGTGCCCAGCTGGAGGAGGAGAACAGGCTGCTCAGAGAAAGCCGTGTGAAGGGCCGCCACCACCCCGAGGAAGACGATGACCTGGTAATGTGCTGGCTCCGGGCCCGGCCGGGAATCTCGCGGGCTTTTTCTAGGAGTCGGCCCGAAATTGACTTGGTGGGCCGGGGCCCGCTTTCTCCTCAGATCCGATTGCAGCTGGAGACGCTGCTGGCGGAGAAGGCCCGGCTGGCGCAGGAGAACTCCGTCTACGCCCGCGAGAATCGATTCCTGAGGGAGATTGTGGAGTATCACCAGCTCACCATGCAGGACCTCGTCTCCTTCAATGATGACGACGAGGACCACCTCTTTCTCTCCCCCTCCTCCGCCGCCGCCGCCGCCGCCGCCGCCGCCGCTGGCGGCTCTGCTTCCCCAGGTGCGTCCTCCCCGTGACTTCTCTCTCTCTTTCTTTCTCTCTCTACCGTTACCGCCTTGGTCTTCGACTGCTTGTTGTTTCTCTCTCCTCTCTCTAGGGGGGGGGGGGGGGGGGGGGTGGTGGTTTTACAGAAGAAAAGCGTCTTGTCTGGTTGGTGTGCTGCGTCCATATGCAGATATGCTCCGCGTTGTGGCCATGTGATTAAATTGCTTCATTCATATTCCAGTGTGAATATATTAGGCGTATACATGGATGCCCTTGATGATAGAGATGGGGGTAGAGAGAGAGAGAGACAGGGGGAGAGAGAGAGAGAGAGAGAGAGGTATGGATAATTGGCAGGAAAATGGGTCATCTGACGGGCCGACTCTCTTTCTAGGTGGGCCTTTTCTGGGAAGCTAAAATTCTGGTTCTAATCTGTCCCCCTCAATCTCTCTCTCTCTCTCTCTCTCTCTCTTTTCTATTTATCTACCTCTCCCTCTCTCTATACATCTATCAATCTATCTCTCTCTATCTATTTATCTATCTATCTATCTATCTATCTCTTTCTTTCTATTTATCTATCTATCTATCTATCTCTCTCTCTCTCTCTCTCTTTCTTTCTATCTATCTATTTATCTACCTATCTATCTATCTCTCTCTCTCTCTCTGTCTTTCTATTTATCTATCTATCTATCTATCTCTCTCTCTCATCTAGCTCTCTCTATCTTTATCAATATAAACCTTTATTCATTTATCTCTCTGGCCCTTTATTCCCTCCTCCCTAGGTTAACCCGTCACTCACTCTCTTTCTCTCTCTCTCTCATTTTATATTTTTTTCTCTCTCTAACGCGAAGAGGTCTTATTATTTTTTAAATAAAAAAATGATATGTTACAGGTGACCCAGGAGATACTTCAAAGGAAAAAAAAAAATGCCGATAAAACTTTCATTAATAAGACCTCTCTGTTTATAGAAAAATGCCGTGGAATGACCACGTCCAAGTCTGCTTGGCTAAAATAGCCCTCGCCTACGTGGGTGCATCCGAGCCGTCGATTCCGAACCGTGTGAAGGGCAACACATGGGGGCCATTTTGGGTATTTCACACCATCGAGAAACGGATAATTCCCGAAGATTCTCGGGTGTTCAACGACTGCGGCTGCTCTCTCTCTTCCTTCTCTCTCTCTCTCTCTCTTCTCTCTCTCTCTAAACCCAACAAAACCCAGCCTCGGTTGGGGGCGCTGTCCTCCGCGTTCCAGACGAGAAGAAACAGAGGAAATCGGCTAAGAATAGGAGGAGGATCGAGCTCGATAAATTGCCGGGGAGAGGGAGGGGTTTCTGCTCGGCGGGGGCTCGAGATCTCACGATCCTTGTCGCTGCTGCCGCGGGGGGGAGTTGAATCGGAAGGATCATGGGGGACAAGGCGCCGCCGCTGTCGCCGGAGGCTGCCGCCGCAGTGGCGGCGGCGACGGCCGTGCAGCCATCGTCGCCCCGCTTCTTCCCCCCCTCGCCGGCGGCGGGGAAGCACCGCCGGATCGCGATCGCGGTGGATCTGAGCGATGAGAGCGCCTACGCCGTCAGGTGGGCGGTGCAGAACTACCTCCGCCCCGGGGACTCCGTCGTGCTCCTCCATGTGAGCCCCACGAGCGTGCTCTACGGGGCCGACTGGGGCTCCGTCGACCTCTCCGTGTCGCCCCGCGCCGCCGCGGAGGAGGGATCCGAGGAGTCGCAGCGGAAGCTGGAGGACGACTTCGACGCCTTGACCACCACCAAGGCGCAGGACCTGGCGCTGCCGCTGCTGGAGGCGCAGATCCCCTTCAAGATCCACATCGTCAAGGATCACGACATGAAGGAGAGGCTGTGCCTCGAGATCGAGCGCCTCGGTCCGAGCGCCGTGATCATGGGATCGAGGGGATTCGGCGCCTCGCGGAGAAACATCAAGGGCAGGCTGGGGAGTGTCAGCGACTACTGCGTCCACCATTGCGTCTCTCCCGTCGTAGTTGTCCGCTATCCGGAGGACAAGGATGGCGCAGGCGTGGTTTCTGTTTCTGCTCCGGAGCCGGAAGATGGCAGCGGCCTGGAGGATGACGTCGGTGGTGTAGGGGCAGGAGCACCATGACGCGTCCGACGGCAAGAAAGGTGAGATTATGCTCCGCGGTATCGTTGGACGGTGATGAACTCTTGAAACAACATTTGTTCCCCTTCTATTTCATCCCTGCATCGCTCGTTATTTGCATTCCCAAAAACAGTGATCAAGGATGCTAAATCGCCATCTTCTATTCAGCTTCATGTTCTTCGTTATCCTGGATGATTGCTTGCCGTCTCATCTGTAAACTATAGCAGAGTGCCGCTTATTCTTGTAATCCACCGCATAACATTTCAGGCCGCTCGAGCTGCTCTGAAGTCATGATTCTGTTTTGTTCTTCCATCCATTGACACGGTTTGAAATGTTCTCCCTGTTCTGAAATCCCCGGATTTCGAGCGGATTTCCTATTTCAAATCACTCGAACATACTTTCAATTTCTCATGAAATCGAAAAGAATCTGATGTCATGAACCCACATCATGTCGCCTCAGTCTGCTTTGAAGGTCATGATTCTATCTTGGTCTTCCTGTCCATTGAAGCTGTTTGAAATGTTCTTCCTGTTATAAAATCTTGGATTTCGAGCAGATTTCCTGTCGTAAATGGGTTCGATATGTTTTATTTTTCTCATGGAAGCAAGAAGAATTGACGTCAGGAACCCACATCAATCGGAACTTGATTGAAGGGGGGGGGGTTGACATAAACCCTAGGATGCTGTTGACACAAATGGATTCCCACAATTAGCAAACCTGCTGCAGCTATAATATCATACCCATCCATCATGTTTTTACCCGTTGCTTCGCATCATATGCAAACACACTGAATCCGGTTCATTGCGGTGATGCCTGGATCAAAATCCTCTGACTCGGATGGATGGATGGCATTCGGACGAATGGATTCATTCCCACAATTAGCAAAGTTCATCTCGTTCATGTTTTATCCCTTTTGCTTGGCTTTGCAGCACATTGAATCCGGTTCATTGTGATGTCTGAATCAGAACCTGCTGCCCAGGATGGATGATAAACCAGAGCCAACATCCGGGATTTATATACACTAATCTCTTGAACCATGGTATTTCCATATCAAGCCAAAGCCTGAATTGAGATTGGTAATAAATTGAGAGGGTGTGAGAATTCTACCTTTGGAGTTCTTGGGTGTTGAGATCCTCTGATTGTGATGGATTTGTTGGATGATTTTTGTGGAAATTCACAAATAAATGGAGAAATCCTGGGTCAACGGCGTTATCTGAGGGAATTCGCTTGATTCAGCCGTCTTAATCTCAGTTTCATGTGTAGTTTCTATGAACCGAAGCCTCGAGAGTTTTGTTCTGATTTCCTGCGGTGAGCTCGAATGGTGAATGTTATAAGAGAACTGGAGTGATGTCGAAAAGGTCAACCCACTTCTCCCGTTGACCTGTTCTCTCTAGCATTCCGTTGACCTGCTCTCTCTAGCATTGGGCATTAGGTTAAAGGGTGAATTCCACCCCTGTCTATCTCTGCGAGTTTCCTGTTTCGGAAAGCGGGAACTTATTTCCAGATCATGGACCCTCAATCCAGAACCAGCATGCTCTCTCTCTCTCTCTCTCTCTGGTGGATCTTAATCCGTCGGGCCTCTCTGTTTCTTCAGTCTTTTTGAGTCTTCTCAAGTTTGCCTGATTATCATGATTAGTACATTCATAGATCATGATCACCGCCTGCATGATCCATAGAGATCGGGCTCCCAAGGTTCTTGAGCAGATTCTCTCTCTCTCTCTCTCTCTCTCTCTCTAGAGCTGGTGGTAACAGGGGAACCTGTCGGAGTGTAGAATAATCATTCTTTGGCCAATTTCTTATTTCGGAAGGTGGGCTTTGTTCTCGGATTAAGATCAGACTCGTAATATTTGGTAGTGATTGTTTCAATCCGTGGTGGGTGACTTTTGCCGAAAATCATGTGTTCATGAGGGTTGACTTTTATGGGCCCATAATCGGCCAGATTTCTTCTATCCGAAGATTGAACAGCTTGATCGGGTATTGTGGGTGGGCTTTCTCTCTCCTGTTTGGTGGCTTGGATCAATCTGTTTCTCTCTCTATAGCTTAGGACTACACGCGGTGTGAATGAAACCAGTGAAGAGAACTCACTGTATCATAGCAATCACAACAACAGCCGTCGCCAACATAGAGAGAGAAAGGGGGATGGGATGAAGGTAGAGAGAGAGAGAGAGAGAGAGAGAGTAAGCAGCAGCATCAGCAGAGCCGAGGAGAGAAGGGAAGTTTAGAGGGCGCCCTCGCTGCGGATTCTCCTGAGGGGGTTGGTGGGGCGCAGGCCGCTGAGCAGCCTGCCGCCGATTCCCGGCACGGCGCCGTGGCCCTTGGATGGCGCCACCGGCTTCGGCGGAGTCGCCGCGGCGCCGGCCCCGCGGGCCCCCGCCACCGCCCCCGCCGCGGGCGCCGAAGCCTTGGGAGGCCCGCCGCCGGGCGTGACGCCCCTCCGGGCGGCGGCGGCGGCGGCGCGGCGGTGGTCCGATCTGACGCCGCCGCGGTCGGCGGGGCGGCGGCGGCGGCGCGGTCGGCGAGATCCTTGGAGGAGACGGCCCTCACGGCGTGCCTGTTGAAGTAGACGAGGCGCGGGAGGAGGCCGAGGAGGTGGCGGCGGAGCTGCTCCTCGCCGACGTTCCTCTGCGCGGGGTTCCCTTCGAGGTTCACCGCCTGCAGGGAGGCGTAGTTGGCGGCGAGCTGGCCGAGCGACTTGGCCGTGGAGATCTTGTTCCCCCGCAGGTCGAGGACGCTGAGCTTCAGCAGCCGGTGGAGCCCCTCCACCTCCCCGATCTTGTTCCCGCCCAGGTACAGCTCCTTGAGCGACGAGCACCCCGCCAGCCCTGCCAACGTGGATCACTCAATCTGTAAGCGCAGCCTTTCCTTTTCCTTTTCCTTTTCTGGCCCGGATTCGTTCACATTAAAAGGGGGGGGGGGGCGCGCTGATGATCCTGAATTGGCATCATCACCTTGAACAGGTGGTTGACACATTTCTGCATGATTTTTGAGTGTTTTTTTTTCATCGAACAATAAATAAATAAATAAATAAATAAATAATTAGGGGTGGGGGATTGATGGGGGTCTTGAATAAAAAAAAAAATGAGCTACAAGATCAGATGCTAATTAGTAAAGATCTGGGCTGCTTGATGAGATCCCCAGCAAGGAGATGAATAATCGCTCAGATGTTTGGAGGGATTGATGATCTTGAACGATAAATAGTTGGACAGATGAATCAGATTTCAGTTTATTTGATGAACTTGAATAAGAAGTAATAGATCAGACAATAAGCTAGCAGCTTAATGATCTAAGATGGGGATTATTAGCATGCGTCCCGAATAAAAAATATAAATAACCGAGATATTAATTGAAGATTTCTTGAGGAAGAGAAGAACGTGTATTTCCAAAAATAATCCTAAAAAATAGATATTAACTATGATTTGAGGAGCTCAGCGACCTTCTTCGACGAAGATCATAACAATTATCACAAATTAAGACTTTTTAAATCAGGCAGCTATCTTGAATATTCCTTTTTTCTAAATCAGATATTAATTAACTAATCAAGAACACCGAATGGAGAATGACGGGGGACTCTCACCGTGGCCGATCCTCAGGATTCGATTGTAGCTCAGGTCAAGAACACGGAGGCGGGTCAGCTCCCGGAGACCTTCAATGGCCGAGATGTTGTTCCTCGAGAGATTCAGCACGTGGAGGCCTCTCGGAAGGGCGCCCGAGGTCATCCTCACTGAAGAAAAAAATCAACAAAAAAAAAGAGCAAAAACGGACTGTTTTTAGATCATCATCAGCCAGCACTGCTTAATTTATACATTCCATATCTTATAAGTAGAAATTAATCCACATTAGAGATGATTGCTTGATGGCGTACCGATCGCATTGCCGGAGAGATCAAGAGCCCTCAAACTGGTGAATGCGCCGAGAAATGGGATCACCACCAGCCCGAGATTCATCATCTGAGCCGAGGTAGAAGATGGAGCCAGGGCGGAGATATACCGGTGAGCCGCCTCTGCGCCGCCAGTGCTGCCGCCGCTGCCTCTGGGGATCGGCCTAGTGGGATCCCTCCTCTCCTTGGGCTCAGGGGAGCGCTCCTCAAGCTCTTCCACAAAGCTGCCATCTTCAACATCAATCTGGCGAACCCACTCCTCAATCCTCCTCATATTCTGGATATGGCCCTCGTCGGTGGCGGCACCACCACCGAACCTGCCATCTTCCATGAAAACCTCGTCTCTACCAGGCCCTTCTCTGAATTCCATAAACACTCCTCCGGAATCTCCCACAGGGCCTGATGAAGCTGCCTCAAAAGGGTTGAATGGGATCTCGAGCTGGATCCCTTCCTCCGTACAGCTTAAACCCTTTGCTGATTGTGACCGGGGAAGCCGAGCAGAAGAAGATCTGCAGGCCGCCAAATTGGGCAAAGATCGCACCTTTCGGAGGGCCCGTGGGGAGGCCGTAGGGCCCAATCCAGCTGCCAGATCAGCAGATGCCTTCCTGCCATGATCTTCAGAGTACCCGCCACCACCGGAGAGGGTGGCAGCGTTTGGCTGAGATTCATCTCCCTGGCCCTGATTCTGATTTGCTGAGATTTCAAGGGCCTCATCATGGAGGAGGGCTTCTTCAGGGTTTGACCTTCGATCGGCTTCTTCATCTGGGTCCACAAAAGGGAATCCGCCCTCTTGGCCCAGGCCGCTCCACACCGAGTGGCTCTTCTTAAGGCCCGGGCTCTGAGGAACCGCGACCGAGCCCAATTCTTCCGCCTCCCAAGAACACCCAAGTGGAGAGGGCTTCATAATTTGCCAATCTCTTGAGTCCAGAAAGCTATTTGACATAAAAGAAGCTATAATGCCAGACTTCACAGAGAGAGAGAGAGAGAGAGGAGAGTGAGATTGACTTAGCCGTAGTCAAGAGAGAGAGCCTTGGGAAGAAGGCACATATATTGGTTATGGCAAGGCTGTGCTCGGAGTGGTGGCCGGGGTCTGGTCACCCCTGCCGTGTAGTTTCCCCACACCCACTTGGAGCGGTGAGATGGGGGATGTCCGCTTGAAGGGGCCAGAGTGGAAATAAAAACCTAACCCAAGTTGGAGTATGAATGGACCTGCAAGGGTCCCACAACAGCAATAACCACACAAAATTCATGATTGAATTCAATTAAGGCATTGTAGACATGTCAACACAGATAACTTATAAGAAAATATTATGCAAGACATCCGTTGACTTAGGCTTGTCACCCAATTTCAAGCATTTCAGTGTTGTAGAGGGGGGTTATTGAAGAAAGCATCTCTCTAATAATGGAGAGATTAGTGAAAATCCCAGCAGCTTGGGACCAAACATTGGAACTTGTAAGTGTTTCAGAGTTCTTGAAAACACTTATAATCAGCAGTATAGGTCCTCTTTGCGACGCTGGAAATCTCGGGCAAAAACCCATCTACTTAGGCTCAGCGCCCAAGAATCTGTATGATAAAATAAAAAAATTTTCAAGTATTCCAGCGTTCTTCAGGATTTTTGAGGAAAAAGTACATGTGTAATACAAACAAGAAAGATTAAACGAAAACCCCCACCGCTTATACTTAACAGTGCTTATGCTCAGTTCAAGCCTGTAGAATATTTAGTGTTGGCGAGATTTTCTTGGTAGCTTAGCAAAAAAAGAAATCAACGGTAGACTCTTCAACCTAGAGAGAGAAAAATCGGTGGGGCAAGACAGCTCATGAACTAATTATAATCCATGTTCATAAGGAAATGTCGCAGGAATGGAATTTCAAATCTCACTACTTCATCTCAAGTTCCTTTTTTTCCCCCCTCCTTTTCTTTTAGTTTGCATACTCGGGTTGCCAGAGCTCAAGTCTATTAGTTTATTAGGATAAACCGAAGACATAATCTGATGCAATCACACCCTCTCTCTCTATCTCTATCTCTCTCTCTCTCTCTCTCTCTCTCTCTCTCTCTCTCTCTACAATATCCAGCTTCCTAGATGGATTAAAGAAACACGTAGATTCGACTTATGGGAGTTTGAATGTGCATCAACCGACAAAACAACCTCGCCAAAAAATTCACTGATTTGGGAACTGAGACCGATTTCTTTCCGATACATGAACATCAGCAGTCTCAAGAACTGATTCCACAAGTTTCACCCAGCCATCCAATTCCAGACTCCACGAAAAAGGACATCACATGTTATGAGAAAGGCAGGGCTAAGTCGTCTGACCTAACCTGAGAAAAATTAATGCATAGATCGGCACGTCTTCATTCCTCCCGACGAAAGTTGAATCATCTATCCGGGGGTGATCGAAGCTAGTCGGTCGAAGCCGGGCGAACAACCTAGCATAAATGACCAGAGAGAAAGAAGAATTGGACCCGAAACTGAAAGAGAAACAGGACGGGGAAAAGATTACGGCGCTGCCGGGAGAGGAGCCAAAATCCGAAAGACCGCGACGAAACGGAGAAAAGGTAGCACGAGCTTAAGAAGAAGGGATACAGTGAACCGGGGAGGAAACGAGGGCCTGGAGATCGAGGAGCAGCTCACCTTCCCCCTCCCGGGATCCGACCAGGAATCAGCAGAATCCGCCCTAGCACCTTGTTCCGCTGCTGGGAATCGGATGAATACGGGGAGGAGACGACCGAGACAACCGCCTTTTCTAATTTTTCCTGCACACCAAGGCGGGCGACTGCAATTTATAGGGCGGGTGCACATAGAGCGAGAGAGAGAGAGAGAGAGAGAGAGAGAGGGACCTAAAGAGAGAGAGAGAGAAAAAAAGAAGGGACCTAGAGAGAGAGAGAGAGAGAGAGAGAGAGAGGGACCTAAAGAGAGAGAGAGAGAAAAAAAGAAGGGACCTAGAGAGAGAGAGAGAGAGAGAGAGAGAGAGAGAGGGACCTAAAGAGAGAGAGAGAGAGAGAGAGAGACCTAGAGACCTAGAGAGAGAGAGAGAGAGAGAGGGACCTAGAGAGAGAGAGAGAGAAAAAGAGGGACCTAGAGAGAGAGAGAGAGAAAAAGAGGGACCTAGAGAGAGAGAGAGAGAGTTTTTTAAAGGGTCAATGGCGAGGCTCTAAATCTTACAGGAACATTAACTATCGAACCCATAAAAAAGCATTTAATTACAAAATCCATCCCAATAAATTTAATTTAAAATGTACCCTTTTTGTCTTTCACTTCCACTAAACCTCACAAGACGTAACACATACAGCGAGATGCGATCAACTTTTTCCTTCCTCCGGTCTTCTACATCAAATAAAATTAATTATTTTTTTAATTTTAGGCCCTATTTTTTACATTAAACAACGAATTTTTTTATTTTTAGACCCGTACTCTATTTGAGTCTATTTAAAAGCCCAATAATGGCATATGTATTGGTCAAGCAGGGGATATATATATATATATATATATATAGAGAGAGAGAGAGAGAGAGAGAATGTGGAGAGAGAATTATGGGCCAGGGCCATTTCATATCAAGGAAAATATGGGCCCATGTACCATTTACAGAGATCTCACCCTAAAACCATAGAATTCTTGGGAATTAATTAATAAACATAAAAATATTAGATTCAGAATGCCTCCAGGGCCTGGAAAAAGGAGCTCCTCCCATTAAGATAAATCTGGCATGGGAGGTGGAAAAACCGGAGTTTTATGCCTGGCCCATGCGATCAAACCAGCAGATTCCACACATTTTTCTTCTCCCAGATGCTTCTAAATTAGGGAATTTCCATCTCTCTCTCTCTCTCTCTCTCTCTCTCCTCAGACCTCCAGCTGATCATCATCTTCAGCTGCCCTCCTTCCTCCCAAAGATCCTGACAGTGGATGGGGGCTTCGGCTTCGGCTTCCCATCTGCCCTAACTGCGGCGTCACCATCGTCTCTGGAGACGATCCGCAGAGGGTGAGCTTCGGTGTTGAAGACCCACTCGTCGAAGGAGATCACCGAAGGGGGGGAGAAGAGGAGGTAGAGATACTTGAGGGTCTCGGCAAGGAAGAAGCTCTGCATCTTGTTGTCCTTTGTCCCGGAGTTGACCTAAAAATGGGGGACAAGGATCAGCCAAGAACATGGAGAAAAGATAAGTGATCAGATGATTAAAGAACCGAATGGGATGCCATGGAGATGAATTCTTTTTCAATCCGATTTGAGATTTTCCTTGGGAGATGTTGGTAAAGAGCTAGAATGCAGCATTTTCTGGCTCAAAGTGTCAAGCATCAGGATGCTTCGAGGGCTGGCGACTGGACAGTAAAAGTTTGTTCCAGATTTAGCTGTTGAAGATTTGATATTTAAAACTCTATGGCTTGGATTTCTTTGGGTTAATTGCTTTTAGGATTTAAGGTTTGAGGGTTTTAAAATGAGTGCTTATGATTTATGATTTATGATTTAGGGGTTTACGGTTTAAGATTATAGGCCTAGGGTTTAGTGTTTTGGTTTTAGGGATTTAGGCTTTCAAATGTAGGGTTAGTTCAAAGTTTTAGGGTCTAGGGTTCAAGGTTTAGGATAACAACAGTTTTCTAGATACAAATTCTTGACTTAAACATAGTTTATATTTAAACCAAATGACAACTTACTCATCTTGCAAACAGAAAAAATAAGTATTATCTCTCTATGATTTGGAAAGTTTTCAGTTCAATGAGTAGATTGTCCATAAAAAAAATTAGAAAGACACAATGTGATACAGTTTTCTTTGGGCAGAAAACCTTGCTGAATCATAATTCACATCAAAGCCCTAAGAAACCCATCTATCTTTTGCAACTGGAAGAATGTAATATTCTCTCTCTAGGACTTGGACAGTGGCAGTTCAGTGGGCAGATTTCCATTGGAAGCTATGGAGAAGCAATTCAATAGAGTTTTTAGCAGGCCAACAGCTGACAGAGTAGAATTTAAACATATTTCGAATCAAAAGAAAAGGAAAAATTACTAATCTTGGGAAAATCAAGAGGAGAGGATCTGGAGAGTCCAGCATGAAGTAAAAGGAAATTTATGTAAGAAGAAGCATGACAAGGGCTGGAGAGGAGACTTACGTCCTTTAAACCAACGTAGCCAGAATCGATGCGGGAATTCCTCTCGAATGCCTGGAATATGTTCCATCCCCACTCTTGATACGTTTTGTTCCCAGTAAACCGCCACAGGTACATGAGCGACTCCACGGTCTCAGGTCTCAAAATGTTCCACGATGTACCCACATTCATATCCTGGAATGGTATTTCTCAACTTTTTATGGGAATCAGAAGAGAGAGAGATAGATAGAGAGAGAGAGAGAGAGAGAGAGCGAGAGAGAGAGAGAGAGAGAGAGAATAGAATATGGGAAGCAAAAAAAATATATATATATCTTGGAAAGTTGAGTATCACACCTCCCCAGCTCGGAAAAAGTAGTTCTCTCCAGCTAATTTTGTGGGGGTCGACTGGTAAAAGTTGTAGCAAGTTGAAGCAAGCTGCAAACATGAAGATAATTCACGGTGTATATGGTTAATTAAAATTAAGAAACTAGACTGAAGGAATTGAAAAATAAAATAAACGCAAAATCTGTGGTTATAGGAAAAAAGATGAATCTATAAAGGTTCAGAATAAATGTGCGGACATCAAGTTTCTACAGAATCCGAAGACTACAGCCCTGAGACTCAGTTTGCGTTTATTCTTGAATAGACAATAGGTTTATTAGATCAAGAGAGGCATAATCGTCTTGTTATTTTACGAATATTGTTCGTGTAGAAACTAAAATTTTTGGACATCAACCAGGGTGTGGATCAAACGAGCAAGAGATGATAATATAATGCGTTTCAAACCAATAAGACGGAAAACAAAGGTCAACTCGGCAGAAAAGTGATCCACTTTTATATATTTTCTATTAATCACTTCACACAAAAAATTTCAAGCCCCAGACTTCCGTCTATGAAATATGGGGATGAACTTTAATAGATAACACCTTTTATGATCCTTCAATGAAGGCTTTACTCTTACAATTTATGTAGCACAATAAATTAACTCTTGAATACCTGAATTTTTAAGAGAGACATTGAAAAATTTTGAGCTCAAAAGATTGTAAGAACATCTTTAGTAGAAAGATCATGAATGGGCATGTATACCCAACGAGTGTACCTCTTCTGCAAGGGAGAGAATTTCCTTAGCTTTTTCTGGACCATAGCCAGACGATCCAAGCGCTAGCATCCCAGGAACAAAGCATGCCAATTCATCCATCTGTGATCTCAGAGTCAAGCTCTCAGACAGTCAAACAGCAGAGTCCAACCACGCAGTGCAAAGAGAGAGAGAGCTACCTTATCGGAAAGAGAATTCCCATTTTTCTCGCAGATGTAGGTGAAAGAAGATGGCGTTGTCTTGCGAACCAAACTTTGAAGGCCCTCCATCGAAGTCTCCCACATTTCTCTGTGTTTGCACAATCAGGTTAACTCATGGCAGATAAAAAGTTTGGAGAAATATGGAGCAACTAATTTCAAATCGCTACTCATTGATCTGATCATCAGAATCAACCAAGAGCACGACAGATTCCAAGGAAACAAATTGAGATAAAAGAAATAATTCTGAGAAAGTTGGGAATGACCAATAGCTCAGACCTATAATGCTTCACGGCTTCAGTTTTATTCCCTTGTATCCACACTTTAAGCAAGTACTCATAAAAGCTGCAAAATATGAGTCCCATTGAGTCAACATCAGCCTTGCAGGATAACAAATTGATATAAATAATGCTGTTGTCAATATAGTTTTACATAGGTTATCATCGAAATTAACTTGTGATTATAATTAAGGGCTCAGTCCACTCATAGCCAATTGGTTTTGAGTCGGATCACCCGATAAGAGTAACATGGCAATAAAGCCCGGACACGTTCTCGGGCTGAGTGCATCCCATTTATGTTGTCGACATGGCAAAGCCCAAAAGTTAGGGGATGTTCAGAATAGTCCGGAGATGGCAATTATGTGATTCTAAAGATGGGCCTACTTCACACATGGTCAACTGGGTTTCAGTTGGATGGCCTGGCAAGTCTAAAAGTTCTAAGAACCACAATGTCTCTCAAATAATGAAAAGTCTACTATTGCTATCCTCTGAAAAGGGGAAAAATAAAAAATGTGTTCCAAACGAGTTAAACCAGCCGACATTTAAAGTTACAAGATAGTTGGGGACGGGCATTATTGAAATCCGATTTAGGGGATAACCAGATGCTATTAAAAGATATAAAATTGACGTATTAAATTTTAACTTTTCCAAAAATAATTTCAAAGGCAACGCTGTGAATAAATATATAACAGGAAGAGGTATGATGAAGCAAAATGATTATCACCTATCACCCATTGCACCAAAAGTGACTGTTGCATGATAGGATGGATTCCCCGAATGAGGGTTGATAAATATCGGCAGCAGACCATCACCGGGGTACACTTTCTTGATTTCTTTGATTACTCTCTCCACCTAAACAGAGAAACAAGAAATATTCAGTTTATGATCACAAAGCTCTCACTAATTTCAGCATTGACGAAAGTAGTAAAATTTTTAGCGACCCATGATTTAAATGGACACATAAACATCGTGTCGAGACAGGGCTGTACTTGAAGGATATGGCAGCCAATTACTAATCCGAATCCAAATTAAATCAATTTCAATAGCTTGGTTTGAATGGGTAAGGGATATCAGCAAAAACTGATCTATTACTGGTATTTTTGACCATATATATATATGTACCAATTATTAATCGGAATCCTAATTAAACCAATTTCAAAAGTTTTGGTTGGAATGGGTAAAGGTATCAACAAAAACTGATTATATATCTATTATTCGTATTTTTGGGATATATGTATATATATCCAAATACTGCCTGGAATAAATGTTCAGGTGCTCACTTTCAACTAAGCGAGAAAGAGCTTTTTACTGTTTTTGACAGAAAATGCGGCATGTTTTTCTTTCTTTTTGGTAGTGCACTATTTCGGATAGTATCCATAATATCTGATGCCTGAGCTTCATGACTGACTAATTCCACATATCTAAATAATTCGCAGGATTCCACAGGAATCACGAAATTTTCAAAGCATAGGATTTAAAATATATTTTAAAGAATCTACATATAAACGGAAGGTCATAACTTGAAATCAAACTGACTTGAAAAATATATATAGGTAAATCAATATAGTTCTAAAAATAATTGGAAGAATACCTCCATTTTGCCTGATCAACAATAGAGGGCTTGGAACCACATGGCATGGAGGTTAAGTTTTCTTCATCTTCCCTCAAGAAACGATATCTCTTCTGCATGTATTTACTATATAATTATTTCTTTTTTACCCCTTTTGAACCACGCTGCAAAAGTCCATCCAGTTACTTATTTTTATGTTACTTCCCCTAACCACATAATTTACAATCTGCTTAAATGCATGTTCTGCCCTTATTTCATGAGATATTTGATCACTTACTAGATTAAAAAAAATTGGCAAGGCCTGAAACACCAGGGATGCCAATTATTCAGACCTAGGGCCTTCAATTTGTCAAACAATTAGGAACTACCGACACGATGCTTTACTACCTTGTGACTTGTACAATGCTTTTCTACTCCAAGCAAGAATGAGAGAAAAACATTTGTAGAAAACTGAATCATTCTTAGTAATCACAAAACTATCGGAAAACATGTTTTCAAATACTCTGGAACAAAAAATAGTAGACGTCATTTCTATGCTAGCGTCAAGTGAAACTACCTTCTGCTTGTACTTGGGGTCACCTGTCCTCTGGGATAAAGCAATAAATTCGAGCTGCTCAGTGCCCGAATCTGCTAAGATACTATCACCCTGATATAATAAATGCAAAGCTTGTGAACTTGTGTATAAAGCAACAGGAATGATGGATCTTTTTTTCTACAACTGAAAATTTGCGGAATTTGTAAATATCAGATAATATATTATAGGCATGCATAGCCAAAAAAACTTAAAACATTCAAGTTTAGAACAGATGAAAAAGGTAATTGAGAATAATATAAATGGATAGAAGTTCTCAGCAATGAATCTGTTTTTTCATTTGAGCAAGTTTTACAGATTTTCTTCAAAATCAGAAATCTACTTTTTTGCTGACAACTCCCTTTACTGTCATGTATTAATATTATTCAAAAAGTTACCTAGACTGCATTTAGCTTTTTCTTAGAAATCCGAGACATCCAGTTTTATTGTATCCCAGTTGAATAAGGATACAAAGCGTCGGCTTCATGTTATTCTTGTCTACTACCTGGCATCTTAGGTTTTCTACTGCCCACAATCCAAGCCCCTCACGAAATGGCATTTCAGTGAAGCCTCTTGGTTTGGAATTTTCAGATAAAATATTTAGTGTCCTCAAGCAGAGAACCAATGCATGATTGATTGCAAATACACCTCTGATAAAATGAGCATGAGCAGGTGAAGGAATGCTTTTTGCATGCTGAACCACTGATTCACTAGAGTGTCAAGTACTGTCTTATGACCATTAATTGAGAGGAGAAGTGGACGAGGAAGATTTGGGGAAAGAGAAGAATAAGGAACCTTTGGATGTTGCCATCACCATGATGTCTTAGATACCAACTAGGACAGGACATACGTGGGCCATCTTCCAATGAAGCAGAAACAAGGATGACACACAAGACACTAAGGGAATACAACTCGGAAAAGAGTGTTTAAATAAATCCGTCTGCAGAACTTAAGAGAAATCTTCATGCATAACAAAGATTGAGCGAATTCTAATGCAATGGTTAGCAGTTGTCAGCAGGATTCCACATAAAGTGACTTCTTTGTCAAATTAAAGTAGTGCACATTTAAGGGCTTTCAATCAATGTATAATTAAGTCTGAATTGAGTCCTTTTCTTGAATATGAATTTATTAGTTGGTTTGATGATCCATCACGCCATTCACTTGTTGATCTTGGTTATGTTGGGCACTCAAGAAAGGAAAGGGATACCTGCTTTGACGGATTGAATGGAACAAGGTATGTCAGAGTAACTCCATTTTAGGGAAGGACTGACCAAATGCAAGGATATTCAAGAAAGTCGATAAATCAAAAAGGTGATTACAAAAAAAAAAAAGGTAGAAAAATTAGATCAGGATTAGATAAATACACCTACTGGTATAATCAGGCTAATTCTGTTCTCAATGCATGTAACATTCGATACATGTATTAGAGTACAGCAGACATCTGATCATATAACATGTATATTAAAGAGCTATTGAGATACTAACCATATCGATTTTAATAGCCTAACCAGCATTTAATAAATCACAAAGTGATTATAAAAATGTAGTTGAATGATTGTTTATGCTGAAATGGTTTACAGTCCAAAGAATAATCATATCAACAGGCAGTTTCGATAATCAATCTCTCATACTATTAGTGGTTCATGCCCACTGTTTCAACACATCTTCGCACGTTTTAAGAAGCCAAAAAAGCCAATTGACATTAGAGAAAAGTCAATGTTCGAAGCAACAAGACCAATGAGAGCACATATGAAGTGTGTGAAAAAGAATATACCCCTGTCCATCCAAAATTATGTGGATTTCCACGTGCCAAATTTATACTGTTGAATGGGATTCCTGAAGGTGAATCCCAGGCAGGTAACAGCCTGTTTGCAATATCTTGAGCTTTTGAAAGAAATAGCTTGTCTTCAGAGAGATCATATGCACTCAACAGACCACCAACCACCCTGTAATTAAAGTGCAAAAGTTAGGAACAAGGAAATAGGCATGTGTACTATTGCAACATAATATTCACACAAGAGCCCACAAAGAAGAAAAAATTAGCACAAGTGCAGTAGTGAGATACTGATTCAAGATATTTCCGATTTCTACTGCTTTAGAATGTTGCTACTTCTGATATGAATGGGATAAAATACTTGAACATCACATTTATGTTGCCAAATGAGTAGCATATTAAGCTAAACAAAATAATTGTCCAAATGGTCAAACAGAAAAAAAGATATATCTCAAGCAAAAGATAACTGCGGTTAAGAAATCATGGTATGTAGGACCATTAAAACCAACACCTCACACCACGACCTTATGGTTGTCTCAAAGACACTGGCTTCATAGTCTTTGTTGAAATCCAAGGAGTTCGCAACCCACCTGCCATCAAGAGGTAATAAAACAGAATGTCAAATGAAGATCGGTCAAAAAAAGAATTTAGCTGCTTCGGTAGTAGAATGGATAAGATTGGCTTGACATCTTTTATGTTCCAAGGATTATGCCATTTCCTATTTCAAGTTTTCAACAACTATCCAGTAAAACATAAAAGTTTAGGTAAAGGTAAAATATTAATAGGCATCGGGTAATGGCAGAAACCAGAACTGGTTGAAACTACTCTAGTTTTACCCATTTTCAACTGTGAAGCAATTGGAAATGAGCCTATCAATGAAGGGGTATTGTGGCCAATGTTGAGAGTTCCAATATACTTCTCTTTGTCTCCATGTAAAAAAATGTAACTAATTTATGTTCGTTCCTCTTAGAGATAATTTAGCCTCCAGCTGACTATTGGGATATTTATTTATTTATTAAAAAATAATTTCAATACATTTCTTATGCGTGTGTTGTAAATTCGTCTTTCATTAAAAGAAGGGCACCATTTCAGCAACAGAAGGCATACTCTCTAGCCTCTTTAAACTGGTCATGAAGGCCCATTATGTACAATGTGTCGAGGGAGTCCACAAGAGTTGCACCAAGACCACCAAAGCTGTTGACACCATTCTTGGTTTGAGGCTGCCCAGAAGAACATATCTTAATATACATTATATAATAAAAAGATATGATGCGCATCAAAGAATTGAATATAACGGCGATTGATATACATCTCAAGCTCGAAGCTAACCTGAAGTTCATCTTGGCCCCAGGCATACTTTACATAGGAGTTCCAGGCGTGAAGCATCGCTTCTTTCACCTTCTCTCTACGTTCAGCATCAACAGGATCGTCATGAAAAACAATCTTCTTGCGTGATTCATCTAATTTCTCAAGAATGCCCTCACTAGCATCCCCTGAACTCCCCTTTAATTGTTGTATCTATATAGATTTGGGAAAGGTTAGAGAGGACTCTTCTGACTCTCTCAGATGACACAAAATCAAGTAATCAATACGAGACAACCATGACGGGGGCATGAATAGTCACCTGACTGCGTAGTTGAGACAAATCATCATTTAGTTTAGAAATTTCCTCCTGCAAAGCAAAAAAAGTCAACCATTAATACCCATTTGCTAAAAAAATCAAAATAAATATCTAAAACAGGCACTGGTCTGCATAAATACACACTTGTAATAATGAACACATATATATAACAATGATCCTGGGTTGTCAAGAAAGGAAATTTTGTCATACACTGGTTCAATGCAGCAGTGTGTAAAGATCTATAACATTTTATCTCTCCACGACTATTTACATATCTCGAATAGTACTAGTCGCCCACAGGTTGCCACCAGCAGGCAGAATTGACCACCAGAAGAAAATATCCTTGAATATCCTCCTGAGTTCATCTTGTGAGGCCAGTGGGCGAGCAGAAACGTATCCTCTTCCTTGCAGAATTAAAGTTCATGGAACTCTCCGGGAAGAAATTTTCCAGCAGTTCTGGAAGGAGTATACGCAAAAATGTAGTGACCCCCCAATCTCGTGCAATTGAAATCTCCGTTAATGACACATCATGCATGGGTCAACCTTCTCAATCTAATCTCAGGAAAGGCAGCACGTGACATTGGCGCAAATTGCCATAGAAGTTACAAATTTCAACACGATAGATCGTAAAGATTTGTGCTCCGACGAAAGCGAATCGTCATCACCAACGTGTGCGAGAATCCGATGGCGAGTGGGGGAGAACACACCTTGTGCTCGCGGACGAGGGTCTGCCGATCCCAGACGCCGAAGGACACAACGACGAAGACGATGACGAGGAGAGCCAGCCGCTTGGGGCGCCTCAGGTAGTACGACGGGTGGATCCACCTCAACCTGCTCGACGATCTGGCCCGCGCCATCGGATCCACCGCCCGCCGCCACCGAAACGCCCTCAGCAACCTCAAGCCCGATCCCTACGCCCTAGCTTCTCCTCATCGACCTCACCTCCCCCTCCCCTCCCACAGGAGACTCCTGCTTCCCTAAGAAATCCCCGGAAGAAAGGAGGCAGTCAGGGACTTACAGCCCTAGGTTTCTCCTTCCTGCCGATCTGTAGTCACCCTCAAGCTCTACTTTCCCCAGCAGGTCGTCGCTTCCGTCCCACCGACGACCTCCACAGAGCCAGAGATAGAGAGAGATAGATAGATAGAGAGAGAGAGAGGACCGTTCTATCAAGGACTGAGAAAACTTCCATCACGGCGACGACCTACGCCGTTGACCTCGTCGAAAACGAAGGCCATCTCGAAAATGGGCTTGGGCTTCTGAGCGACCCGGCCCGGACCGTGGGCCCGTAGCCCCGTACGTTTAATTTATTTATGTAGCCCCAATTTTTTTCATAAATTAATTAAAAGTCCGTTTCTTAGATAGCACTGGTCAGAAAGCCTGGTAGCCATGTTCATTAACATAAAAAACGCTGATATATAACTTTTCACGTTTTTATGAATAAGTCCTTGTCTTCTTTAAATTTGGAAAAAGTTCCCACCAATTAATTATTCTTAGAACTAAACTCCCCTAACGCACCATTACAAGCCAGGTTTAAGGCGGGTCAGATCTCATCTCATAAGGAAATGACGTATTTACCCCCTTCACGTGAAGTCCGTTCATTCCCTTCTCCAGGTTCGGTTTATGCTCGTGGTGTAGAGAGAGAGAGAGAGAGAGAGTTTCTGGTCGTTTGGATCGGCCATGGGAGGGGCGACGGTGGGGGATGGGGACGATCACCATCGCGAGCGGCAGCAATGGCGGAGGGGGGAGGAGGAGGAGGCGGCGCGTGGCAGCGAGGGGGAAGGCGGGAAGGGGATTCGCTCCTCAGGACGGCAAGCGCGGCACCGGAAAGAATCGACGGCGGCGGTATTCGTGGCGCTGGATTACCTGTTCCTCCTGATCTTCTTCGGATTCCTAGGTTTCTTCCTTCTCCAGATCTGGCGCGGTGCGAGCGCCGGCGGCCGATGATGCACGCGTCCAACTGGTCCGTTTCCCCATTTTCCTTCCGGTGGTGTCCGTCCACTGTTTCTTTCTTCATTTCCCTTCCCAATAATTTGCGTTCCACATTCTTATTCCGTGCATTCGTTTCATGAATAGGATCATTGCATCGATCCATTCTTAAGGCCGTAAGCCGCATTAAGCAATCACCAGATTCGGATGGAAATGATCGATAATGCTACTCCCAGGCTCCCAGACATCGAACGGATTCGGCAGCCGCTATGGATCTGCCTCCTGTTCTAACACACTCCATTCCTTCCTCTTTCCTCTTTTCTTGTGGAGCTCTTCCTGCCAGTCTAGCAATGAGATCTTCCTTTTGCTCGTTCTATCTCAGCTTATCCTCCGCATCTCGGATGCTCGATAACTTGCCAAATCTGTGCGTCTTCGTGTGATCCAGCATGCTCTAACCTAGGGTACCCCGATCATGATCGCTCGATTGTTGGATCGACGATCATGATCAACAACCACGATTAGAGAAAATGGTCACGATCATGATCGCGGCCGTCGATCGCTTGCTGTTTCGAAGACCTACAATTGACTCATCCACTAGATGATTACTTTCCGTCATACTCTCTCTCCTCTGACCTTCGAAGACTGACATTGTCGTCGGCAGCTTCACCTTTGCCGCCAAGGCAGCTGAAGGTGCCTCTCTCTCTCTCTCTCTCTCTCTCTCTCTCGTTATCTATCTATCTATCTCTATCTCTATCTATCTCTCCCTCTGTCGTCGCCAGCTTGACCCCCAGGCTTCTCCAGAACCCCACCTTCACCGTTGTTGCCTCTCTCTCCTCCCACTCTTAGAGATTGACTTTATCGCAAGTATGTTAAGAAGCTTAATTAGACTCACTCATAAATTAATTTCATTTAAGGTCACTATATATGTCTTAATAATGTTAAGAATTACAGCTAATATATGTATATGTATTACAATCTTATCTTAATAAAGGTATTACATTGAATACACATCTTTATAAATTTAGGCTTATTTTTATGTAATATTTATATATTTATTTGTATGTAATATATATTTAATATACAGTGTATGCAAATGTATACATATTTATATGTATATAAATATTACTCTTGTGTATATATTATAGTATACCTACCTATATATTTCCATATAATATTTATATATATATATATATTCCATATACATATTGTATATATACTAATATGTGAAACTTGGGTTTAATATATAAATATATATTATGTCAACATATATAGTAGTGTGTAAATTTACATATATACATAATATTTACATATAATATGTATCGTATACATATATATATATATTTTGGCCTAATATATAAATATATATTACACCTATGTATATGTAGTAGTAAGTACATTTATAGATATTTTATATAATATTTACATATAAATATTTAATATACATATTGTATATATATATTTATATAATATGTGGGCATAGTATAATATAATAATATTATATGGTGATCACTTAATCATGATCAATCATATCATCATGATCTACAATTGATGATCACAATCAATGATTTTGGCTATTTGGATCATCGATCATTCTTATAGGATTGACGATCAATCATGATGGACAATCCCTACTCTAACCTAATGGAATCCATTGATGAAGCCACTAGATTTGCCTTTTGAAATGTGAAAAAATTAAAAAATTATGCTGTAATTAGGGTTCAACCAGTGGCTCCCAAAAATGCTCCCAATACATTCTAATAAGATCTATAGATCCTAAATGGATCATTCTCGCTCCATCTTGATGGAATCATACCCAAATATTTCCTCTAAGAAGTTGCAAAATATCATATTTCAAGTAGCTTTTCTAAAAATTCTACATAGAATAATCCCATACCATTTTTTCTTTTTTGGAAAGTTAACCCTTGAACAAGGCAATAGGTTCCATGTGGTCGTCAGCTTCCATGTGGCCCTATTGTGGGGATGTGGAAAGATTGAATTAGGTTTATGGAATAAAAAACTGATCATATGTATAATATGAAGGTGTATTATATAATTGTACTCAAGAAAAAGGAATGGATGGTTGGGGGGGTGCCTATTGGGCCAAGCCTTATTAGGCATGTTCTTACAGTCGACTTGGTGTGATCCATCAGGCCCACTCTAACCTTGGCTCATAAATGTTGCAATGGAGTTAAAGATCAACCATCACAACTGATCAATTGACTAGAGCAAATTGTGATTGACACATGAAAAAATGGGGTGGTCTGGTCACTATCTTAAGATTGGTGGTTAGTCCTGATTGAAATCTCTCTCCGATCCTCTCCCTTATAGGTTTAGAGAGAGAGAGAGAGAGAGAGAGAGGCCAAGACTAGGCCTTTTATTGGGAGGCCTTGTCCATAATCAAATGCTCCTCTACTCCCCCTCCCTCTAAGTCCTAGTCCTTGCCCCCTTCCTCACTCTCACATCCATTGGTGTCTTTGCCTCACACTCATCCAAGTCTAAGGCTATCTCTCTCTCTTTCTCTCTCTCTCTCTCCCTCTCCCTCTCTCTCTCTCCTCTCTCTCCCTTGCTCCCCTCACTTTGGTATTCATCTACATCATTGCCTCCCTCATCTAAGGTCTAGGGCTCTCTATCTCCCTCTCCCTCTCCTCTATCTTCCCTACTCCCATCTTACTTTGATATATGCCTACCACTCTTCATCTCATTTGTTCAGCTCCAGGGCTCTCTCTCTATCTCTCCCTCTCTTTTAGGCATTGGGAGTCCTCAGCCCCAACTCCACTTGGGTGTTGGCTGTCTTGTAGCTATATGTCATTGGTCGCTGTTTGTCGAGCCATTTACCTCACTAGGCTAGGGCTCCCTCCCTCCCTCTCTCTAATATCCTAGGCACATAAGATTATCAGGCAATGTCGTAAGCATATACTCCATCTCTTGCAAAGGATCATAGAAAGCAATGGCTAGTTCTTTGACATCTAGTGATGTTTGTATTACTCAACTACCAATGGACGACTTCAATGAGAGTTGTATGACATCCAAAGACTGAAATGGATGATTATTTAGGTGAAGTTTACATCATCAGTTACAATGTTGACTCATTAAAATGTCAACACAAGAATAAGTGTTAGAGATATTTATGTCTTTTAGTGTTTGTCAAAGATATCTTCTTAATTTGTGCGATGAATGCTTCCTTGGAACTTCTTTTCTTAAGACGAGGAATGGTCACATTTAAAAAGAGAAGGTTAGCCTTTGAAATAATATTAATTCTCATGACCTTCAAGTGCAAGGCTCTAGAGGATGACGTAAATTATGAGGTCAAAAAACTCTTTAAATAATTTAAATATTAAATCCTTGTTGCTCATTTTAGTTGTTTTAAATTATTTATGTTTAAAATGTAAAATAGTTATATGAATGTAATTAAATCTTTTAGTTCATCATAATTTCATTGGATGTACAACCCATGTACTTCCTTAACTTGATTCCATTACATGAACAATCAAGATGATGTCTCACAAAACAGCTCATATTTATATATGATATATTCTACTTTAGGATATTATTTTTAATTACTTAATTTTAAATAATTAAAATTTTTATTTTTTATTATTTTTACTCTATATGATAACTTTAGTTAACTAAATGATATATAAATTGAATTAGTTAAAAATAATATAATAATTAACCAGTCATAGGTCAAAGCCTTTGACTAGACCGATGGAATATTATTTTAGGTCAAGGTCCAGGTCAAACCTAAAGACATGATTGTTTTCTAGATGGTGTACTCAAGAAAGGAATGAATAGTGGGGGTGCCCCTCGGGCCGGGCCTCATTGGGCCCGCTCGGATTCCCGGCCCGGTGTGACCTCTTCGGTATGTATCTATCAGGGAGATAAAAATATATATTCAGAGAGAGAGAGAGAGAGAGAGAGAAATATTATTGTCTGACGGATAATAAAAAAAATCGTGTAATGATATTTATTTTTATACAGAAAGTCACATCTGATCGTCTGTATTTGGCTTTGACGTGGCGGACCAGACGTGAGCCACGTCACCTGGTATTACCGCGTTTTGTCCGTTTCTGGCCGCGGTTTCTGCTCTCTGTACAGAGTCGCCGCCTCCTTCCCGCCGGCAGCCGATCCGGCGAGGGGATCCCTGCGCCGGCGGCCGGAGAGGAGAGCGACGGCAGTGATTTGGATAGTCGACCGGAGGAAGTGCGGCGGGTTTTGGTTACTGTTCCAGGTTTGGGATCGATCGACCATGGAGGAGTCGGGCTCTGCTGGTTCGGTGGAGGCCGGCGGCGACGGCGGTTCCTACGGCGAACAGGAAGCTCAGAAGACGGCGGCATCCAAGAGGAAGAGGAATCCCCCCGGCATGCCAGGTGAAGAGTTGGAGGAGACGTGGTTTGGGGATCCGATGAGGTCGTGCTGATATCTTCCCCATTTTTGGTGTCCATGTGTTCAGATCCGGATGCGGAGGTCGTAGCTCTGTCGCCGGAGGCGTTGATGGCGACGAACCGCTTCGTCTGCGAGATCTGCAGCAAGGGATTCCCGAGGGATCAGAACCTGCAACTCCACCGACGGGAGCACAACCTGCCGTGGAATCTGCGGGGTTCCGGTGACAAGCCGCGCAAGCGGGTCTACGTCTGCCCCGTGTCAACCTGCGTTTACCACAGCCCCGCTAGGGCACTCGGCGATCTCACAGGCATGAAGAAGCACTTCTTCAGGAAGCACGGAGGGGAGAAGAAATACGAGTGTGAGCACTGCTCCAAGAAGTACGCCGTTCTCTCGGACTGGCAAGCCCATGTGAGGGCGTGCAGCGGGTTCCCCGTGTTCAGGTGGGCACCACTCAACCCCCGTAGAGCTTCTTCTTCTTCTCTCTTTCCCCGGAGTAACTCTTTCTTGGGGGAACACAGGAGAAGGCACAAGGAACCTGACGGAGAAACGGGGAAGGATAGCTACGAGTTGAACTCGGCCACAGCGCTGGGGTCAGTTTCTTACCTTGGGACGATTAACGAGCAGAGGGGGGCAGCTTCTTCGCCTGTGATTAACCCTGTCCTGGAGCTTCGACAGGTGCCGGCAACTCTGCTGCAGCAGCAACAGCAAGGTCAGCTTGTGTTGGCGGGGTTCTTGCTGTTCTATGACTGTAATCAACAGTCTCCAGGCAGTACAGCGATGGGATAGTTAGATCTTACAGAGTCGCCATAGCCCAGGTAGCGAGGTGGCCCCCCTTATGTTTTCTCCTGGACAAGATTCCCACTTGTGTAGCCGGCAACGATAAGCTTCTTCTTGGTCGGCGGTGATGAGGGAGGGTTGCACATATTTTCTCATCGGATCCTCATTTGAGGAGCTGGAAAAAGCCTCCCTCCTTCATCTGTTCTTCCAAAGAAGAAGATGGAGGGTTGCACCTGGTTGCTGGTCTTAAAGGGTGATGTAGGTTCTGTATATTATCCTGGAAGAAAGAGGGACTCTAATATCTACCTTCATGAGAAAAAGGAAAAAAAGGAGGGGATGGTGCTTTCCTCCCTGTAATCTGCCCTTTTTAATCGTCTGTCCAGTTGTGGGCTAATGAGGTCATCTCTGCTATGCACATCAGATGCAAATGTATCTTTGATGCGTAATTTCTTCTGAGAAATTTTTGTCACCTCTTTCCGTTGGATCTTCATTCTTTCAGTTTCCAAACAAATGCCTGAGTCGTATGCTCCAATTGTGAGAGTGCCTCAATGAAAATTTTCTCTTCTTCCAGATAATTCATTTTATTTTGTATTGTGGGAATATATTTTATTTACTTGCACTATTGTATTTCCATTTTTGGTCATGCTCTGTTTTCTCCTCTTTCCAGTCAAGTTTCTTAGAAATTAGTTGATCTTGTGAAGATGTTCAAACAATAAATTCTTGCTACATTGATTGATGCATGTTTTTTTGTCGTGTGAACTTAGTATTTGTACCGTTTTATTTGAGGATTGTGTAAGCTGTCTATCATTATCCTTTAGGCAAGAGTATGCAATCTATTCTTTCAAGAGACGCACTTTCTTATGGAGTTAATTGTACATCATGACTACGATATCTGTCGGGTATGAAGCAAAAGAGCAAGCCTTAATTTACGATTCATTAGCATCATAACAGGTTCATTTCATTACATTGTTGCTTATGGTGCAGTTCATAGCTCCGTTCTCATTAAGAGGCCTTAAATGCCCATTGCTCATTTAATACCCAAGGCTGAATTGACATCTAAATTCGTGGATTCACTTGCGGATGAACTTTATGAAAGTATCGTCATATTTGCCCGTATCATGTTCTTGGTTTGCAGGTATTTGTTTACTTTTATGGATATCTTCAATCATAGCTATCCAATGAGCAAAATTGAAACATTCATTTTAAAATGGATTAAATCTAAATAGTCCGAGAATTGTGTAAACTATTTATCATTATCCTCTGGGAAAAAGTATGCAATCTAGTTTATCTTCAGTTGCCCTCAAGATGTGCACACCTCTCCCCATGTCTCAGGTGTTAACCGCGTGATAGCAATGTCTTCTGAGTCTTTTCAAAAAAAAAAAAAAAAAGTCTTCTGAGGCCACTATCGGTAAAAATACTCCAAAAATCTGGGACGTTTTGGGCTTTCTTGATTATATAACACAACAGTGGGTTTCTTTTCTATTTCTATTTTCCTTCTCTCTTGATCATCTAATCTTTCCCGCTATCAATGGATCCAGATTACTGATGCATAAATCCCTCCCCATGCTCTGAATGTTGTCATTTTCATCTTGCATGAATGACCCATCTATTTGTTTAGATCCCAGTTCACCAGATTTTAAGTTATACCCTTCAAAATAGAGATGTTTTAGTTTTTTACCTTGTTTGGTAGAATGAAGGGGGCAATTTATAATTTTTCTAGGAACTATATGTATTGGATATCCCTGTGCCATATGCACTTGTTTGATACTATTGTAATCTGCTCAAGATGGCCACTCATTGAAATCATCTAAGAATTGAAATACTTGGAATGATCTGGTTTACTTGATGAATGAAGGATCTTATTAGACTCAGAAACCGACCCTTTTACTTGGTTTGATTAATGAATTAAGTAGAATATGAATGTCCCCTTATGTTATCATCAACAGAAGATCGAATGCATAGGTCAATACTGAGTATTTCAGCAACAGGTTTTTCTCTTTGGCATTTCAGCGAACAGTGCTTGGCTTTCTGGTGACAACATGTTATTCTGTGGATTTATGGAAGCAACCATCAATAGGTCCTCTCCTGTTTTAGAACTTACAATATTTAAAGTTGGATTCTTCAGATTTGTGGAGAATAATGTGATAATTATGGTTATTAGTTATAATCCTATCTTATGATGATGATGATGATGATCATCGCAATGACTTATTTGGTATTCAAGAATTTACAAATTTACCTGTATTTAAGTTATAGCTTGATGTATGACTTTTGGCTTGTCAGGTTTAGGTCCTTCTAGATGACCATATTTAGGAATATGTCCCTCATATTTTCACTTGTCATCTTAGATTCCGACAAATTACTTGAAAACTAGGAATTCATCTCTTGGGTTATCTGAAAATAATATTCCTTCGGGGCAGGTAATTATGATTCCATTTAGAGAACAACACCTTGATAAGAGTAGGATGGAATGTGGGCTTTTAACATATAATTCTAAATGATTGTAAAATTTTTTATTCATGCTTTAATAATATATATCCATCAATATGACATTCTTATATTATTAATAATTAAATATAAAATATATCCGAAATAAGTTATAATTATCATAAAAAGTAGATTTTAATCTAGAAAATATGGAAGTATGTGCCTAAAGTAGATTGAATATGATCAATACTCGAAAAATATTTGTGGTTCCATAAAAAAATAGACTAATGAAGTTTGTGACTAATGTTCAAAAACCTCTATGAAAGTAACCAAAATATTAAGCATTTGAATATGAACATTTTCTTTCCAAAAATTACACAATTATATTGCTTATGCTTGGATTTCATCTGCCCATGCAATATGATTTTTTCTTGAATTTAAATAATAAATAATCTGAATATAAAACGTCATCAATAATAATCTAAACAAGCTAGCATGCCTCTCATAAATTTATGCCGTCCTTAAGGCAATATAATAGTGACTTTTATGGAGCTTTATCCACCTATTTTTGCTTCTTAAATGACCATTTATTATAACGTATTAAGAATAAAATTTTATAAATGTATATAAATAAATTATGATGAAAAACATTTATAAACCTTAGAAAAATTACATGTTATGTCAAAACTAATTCAATGACTCTAGTTATCTAATTCTATTTCATGATGAGAGCTGATTCATAAGTTGCCTCACATAGTTACATGAGTTTTTACTAATAGTTATAAAGATATTATTTATTGTAGTATGTAAATATTGTATGTTAGAAACATTTACCCAATGTAGTCTAAAAAAATTCTGTATTTACTTTTTTTAAAAGTAGTGAGTTGAGTCACTTGGTATGAGAAGTCAACAGATAGGTATAGAAGTGAGTTGACTCGTGAAAAGTGGGTTATACCTCAATTTTCTAGAAAATTAGTCTACTCACCTAGTAGTAAAAGACTTTAATTTACCACATAGGAAAATGAGTCTCATCAAGGAAAAAAAATCTTGACAATTTAAGAAAGTGTATTCTACAATTCAACAGTAATTTAAAATTATAAAAGTAATGGAACTCCTTCATGTCCCTTAATTACATTAGAAATTATCTAATTTAGTTTCTATTTTTTCTCAAAATCAATAAAAAGAAGAAGTTTCCTATATGTTCTCTACTTGTTCTTCTTTGAAGGAAGAAAATCATATGCAGAAAATGTACATAAGGGGCATGGCACTAGGAGAGAAAATATGAAAGTAATAAAAGCTGGTCAACCCCTAGCTATTGGGTGACCATTTTTTAATTTTTAAAATTATTTTTAAAATTTAAAATATGGAGAGGAAAAAAGGGCAATATAAGAATCATTTTCCCATATACCAAATTTACACAAAATCTAATGGAAATATCTAATAAAATGCTTCCCTTAACTCTTGCAAATGTATTTTGGATTTAAACTATTAGAAAAGCCTTTAAATTGTAACACATGCATTTGATGACAATAGATCCAAAAAATCCAAAACCATATCTATTAGACATAATGGTAATCAATGAATATTCACCAGAATAAATATATAATTTAAAATAAAATAAAATAAAAATTATCATTTACAAAACATGGGCATAAAATATCACAACTGGGGTTTCATACTAGTCATCAAAGTAGATTGGTTAAGTGCGAACCTAATTGACCCTACATTTAGAAGATTTTTTTTTATGAGCTGATTGGGTTGGAAAATGTCATAAAATTCAGTGGAGGTTATTTGGAACCTTATGTTTAAAAATTAAGGTAATGGAACCTAAGGACATGATTCTTAAAGAATAGAGTACTCTAGTTGGGGATAACCCACTATAAAAATAGGTTACAATAGTTTTATAGAAACTCAAATTAAAGCAATAATTTAAAAAAGATCAATTCACCTCATAAGAATTTAAACACTAAATCAAGACTTAAATCTCTCTCATTAGAAGACTTTTGTCACTATAAAAAAGGAGAGATTACTAATGATGAAAAAAGAGGTCTTAGGTATCTTGAAAGGTCGGCTATGATATGTTTATTTAATGATGCTCATTTAATTCTCCTTTAGGTGAACTTATTATTGGGAAAATTGTTCCCACTAAATTAAGTGATGAAGAGAAAATGATTTTAATGAATATATTTTGTAGTAAACAACTGCATTAGACCACTAGTTGAGAAGGGTATGCTAAGATGAATACTAATGTTATAATTGATGGATCAAAATTCCAAGTAATCAAATTAATATGAAATTTGCATGAATACAATGCAGTCTTTAGTATGTATTAGTGCGATAAAAGTAGCTATAGGCAAACTTGTTTATTGACTTAGTATTGTCTATAAAAGCTTCTTCTTCACCCAATATAGGGTTTGAACCATATTTTGAGAGCTTCACATGACCAAAACATCTTTGAGCTTTCTTAAATTAATTTTATAAATTATCTATTTTTTAGGAATATACAACATCAAGAGATTAACATGTGCTTGCATCCTCAACAACTCCACTTCAGTTTATAGGTTTTCAACATATTCTTGATTTACAAGCAAAGCAAAGAGTGCAATTCCAAGTCAAAGCCTACAAAGGTCATCGTTATTCTAGGTTAATTGAAGGCACCTCAAGCATCAACAAAGAGCAACCAAATACATTTATGCTGTACTATATAATTGATGCTACAAGCTTATAAAAGGTTGTTGAAATCATTTATCTCCAACAATTAATATTCATTCCATAATTAGTAGAGTTAGAGGATAAGACTATTCTAATAATCTATATAATGACACATGAAACCATACAATGTGGACTAAAGAATTGTGACAATACTTATTTTCTTACCATTCAACCTATTCCCTAATCAATAAGTTCAATAGAGTGTTAAAATTGTAAATATTCAACTAGGATATATACATTATCATATCTTATTGTGGAATTCTAAAATGAGTCTTTGAGGTAAATGTAGAATAGTGATCAAACCATTATAAAGAGGATTTTATTGATTGTATATAGTCTGTAACAAGTATATTTAGTTGAATTTTTAGTGAAATTAAGTATAAAAATATTTGAGATTATAATCTAGTGTTTAAGTTTCAAGGAATTAAATTTACTAATTTGCCACCCTTTTGGTACCAAGTGTGGCCATGCTAATATCAATGAGTGTACGATGAGTATGTAGTTATCAGCAAGGGGTGCAACAATGGAGATTACCATAGAGCACGGTACACTGTTAAATGAGTTATAGGTTGATAATAATTATTTTTTGTATGCTAATTAGATGAAAATGATAATAAATATTATACTAATTAATAATAATATAATCAAATTAAATAGAAAATGTGAAATAGATTTTCTAATATAGTTCACCAAGGTTAGTTCATTTGAACATCATTCTTGAGAAATATTTTTTTAATGATTTAATTTATAATAATATAAATATCCAAAGTTGATATGTTAAGAATTATTTTTAATTAATAGAAAAAGTGCAGAAAAATAAGAAGAAGGAAAGTTAGAATTTTCTTGGATTAATTATAATTTTTGGGTGAATATTGGGCTTGAGAGTGGATTGGTTACATTAGACCCCAACATTAGGTCCAATGCTCAATTCATTACAATAAAGGCTTTAAAAGAGAAGAGAAGATGAGAAATTATGTATGAGTGCTAACCAACCTCTTCACATGATAGGTAGAGACAATGTTTGTGGCACATCAGTACAACAACATGATACTAGTGACGACATGCTCTCCTCTAAAGTGACAATTGTTGGTGAGTGTGGCAACAATGATAATAGTTACAACAATGGCTGTAAGCTCTCTTTCTATGTAACAAGAAGATGTGGAGTTGAGCATGGCAACAATGATGATGTTTACAATGGCAATTGGCCTTTTTTTCCTCTCATCTCAAATCTCTCATGTGTGATAGATAGAAAGGGAAGATAATGTTGGAGCTTAAGAATTTTTACTATTATTCTTTACTATTTTATGTGGGTAAATTGAACACACATTCTTCCTCAAATCTCTAGGTGACATAAGAATCAATAAAGGACTATATTACAACTATTTAAAATTTTATTTACCACTTTAATGTAAGGGATTTGAAAAGGATTTTCTAAATTTTATTATTTTATTAATTTCATCTATATAATTTCTCCTTTGCTAATCTATATCTGTCGTATGGATTAATAAAAGATGATTTTTTCACCCTCTTCCAATTTTATTTACATTATGTCTTTGAGTTCTTCTACGAAAAGTGGGTGACATCTTAATAAAGATGAACTAAATTTATTTCTTTTAATTTTAATTTCATTCATTTTATTAATTCACATAGTTTGTTTTTCTCTTTTTGATTGCATATGTGATAATAGAATTTGATATATGATAATTTGACAATCATCCTTTAGGATTGACTTGAATTTCTAGGAGTTTAAAAGCTGATTTATATCAATTTAATTTGAATAAAAAAATATAAATTAGATGTGTTTAATTTCAACAACTAAAGTAAGATCATAGGGCATGATATCGTAAGCTTTTTTATCCTAACACAAGGTAAATCATGAGATTGAATAGATATTAGATGCATGACCACTAATATGTGCACCATATATGATGGCACTGATGTAACATAATGAGTTATGTCAATTTTAAGAGAGGTTATAAAGGTGGGACACATCTTACCTTCTAAGACACCATTCACCACCCTTGTCTTTTTATAGAAGAAAAATGACAAATCATTATAACTTTTTGTTGATTACAATGTCTTGATCAATGCTATTGTAACAAACAAACACTCAATGCTCAGGATTGAAGAGAACTTAGGAAATTCATGGTATTTCTCTAAAATAAACTTATATATTGAGTATTTGTAGGTCTAGAGAAAGAAAGGTGATGCATAAAAGACAATGAGGATGGCTTAATATGGGTCATATGAATTCATAGTTATAATATTACACCTCACCAGTGTAGTGACTAAGTTTTTCATGTTCATAAACACCATCTTTTGAGAAGTCATCTTTTTATTTGTTGTTATTTATTTTCATGAAATCTTGATCTAATATTGAAGCTTATAGGAGCATGTGTATCACCTCTAAAAAGTGCTTTATGAGTTGAAAAAATGTGTTATTGCTTTGACAAGAGAATTATGAATTTATACTACAAGAGATCTCTTTCATCAATCACAATGTTGTGGGTTGGTGTGAAAATAAACCTTACCAAATATTAAATCATCAATGAGTGGTTGATATCCAACTATATTCTTACATTAGAGTCTCTTTGTGCAAGTGGATTGTTACATTTTTTTTCTAGGTTATCCATGGAAAATAGTCTTACTAACAAACCTTGTGAAGGAACTTGTACATTGCCAATAAATGTTTGGGTCATGACACACCTCCAACAACCTCGAGCAGGCAATGACTATTGTATTTATATATAGTTACCTAAATTTCATTAGAAATTTGACATGCACATTGATGTATAAAATAGTTGTTGGTTCTTTCATATGAGGAACATCTAATCATATGAAAAAGTTAGTAAGGTGAATGATATTAAGTGACATTACTTTATACACGAGACAAAGATAATAATAGTGGTCCATTACTCATGCATAAGATGTAACTTTCTCCCTAGAATATGATTTTGGGTCAACAACAAGAAAGAAGTAATTTGTCATTTTAAGACATAATAAAAACTTATGATGAAGTACTGAAAAATAAGTTGAGAATACTTCCTAGTGGAATATAATTATGAATTGTAATACAAATTATGATGTGTCAAGATAGTAGTAAATGTTAAATAGTGTCCTCATTCTAATTTTTAACATTTGTTGGAGGAGACCACTACCAAAGATACTCAATGGCATGCAGGATACTCAAACATTATAGTTGGCACTGCATCTTAGAGAGGGTCAATCTTGTGTTACTCACCTTGAGCTTCCTTGAATCACTTCTTGGTGGGTTTCACCCATAGTAGATCATTATGTTAGTGAGGACGTATGTTGTTCTGAGCCTTTTTTATGGATTCTTAATTTTCTTTGACTTGGTTGTTCTTTCAACCATAAAGAAGTGAATGTATGATCACAAAACCATTGATAGCAATTGACACAATTTTAGAAGGGATTCACATTATCTTATTAAAAGATCTTAAGCCATCATGCCTAATGCAGCAAGCATATGTTTGCATTATATTTTTATAAATAAGTTGTTACCCTTTGCTATTTATATTGTCTAATCTATTTTGAATTAACATATAAAAGACTTAGTATGAGTTACAATGATTTATAATAAAAAAAAGGGTCAGGAGAAAATAATGATTTATGAAATGTCTTAATATTTTATCTTGTAGATAATATCTATTTATTGGTTCATAATTTATTCTTGTGGAAAAAAAATAGGCAAAATTCAGTCTATACTCAACTTAGTAGGAGGCCCACTACAAAGAGTATAGAAGTAGAGGAGAAAGAGGTGTCTACTAAGTGGAGTTAGGGCACATACAATGAGGGCACAGAGACACTTCTCTTTGCATGATAATGAAGATGGCAATGTGATGTCTACATCTCCTCATTTTTTTATGCTGTTGGGTGAAACAACAATGATGAGAAAATGGTAAGAGTGGTGCTAGCAACAATCTCTCCCTCCTCTTTGTCCTCTGCTTGGTGACATGGAAGTAGTGTGGCGGTGATGGTGGCAGCAGCAGCAACAACAATGGTAGAGTGACAGTGGGTTTCTCTGTCCTCATCCTCTATTAGGTGACATAGTAGATGGCAGTGAGACAACAGCAGCATTGGGTGACTCAGTGGTGAGATCTCTTACTATTTTTTTCTATTGGGTTTCTCTACCCTCTAAATGTCATTTTATTTCTCTTGGAAAACTTGATTTAGTTGTATCTACCCCTGATTGAACATTGGATGACATAAGGATTAGATGGAGGATTCTTTCTCCCCCTTATTCTCATTCTCTAATAGGTGACATAGCAAGGGAATCTCATTTTATTTTTATTAATATTTCTTTTGACAACATTTCTGATCCAAGTTTCCCTGTACTGAACCTTGGGTGATGCAAGGATTAGAAGAGGAAAGCTAATTCTTTTCTATAATTTTGTTAATCAATACATAGATTGTTCTGTTTGAATGCACAACCACAAATTGGTGAACAAATTAGAATATAGAACGCACCCTAAAGAAACCAATCTGAAATC
>CM046531.1:8759951-8772451 GCA_024713555.1 Spirodela polyrhiza | reverse complement strand
ACCCTAGAGCCCACCTTTCCGAAAGGCGATACCAATTGCTGGAGCGCTGTGATTCTATCCCCCAGCTTCTCTTTCCTCACCTAGAAAGAGAAAGAGAGAGAGAGATAAAAAAAACAAGACCCATGATTCCTAATCTCCTTCTCCATGGATGTCGTCACTCTCGTCCTCACCCTACCTTGAAGCTGGGCAACGGGGAGGGCGTCTCCACTCTGGGCTTCTTCAACGCCGGGGCCCCGCCGTCTGGCTTCTTCATCGCCGAACCCTGAAACCACATCAAACTTTTGGCGAAACCCTAATTACCAGAGAAGGACAAGACGGAAGCTCTTCGAGAGGGACTAACCTTGCCCTTGACGGCGTCTCTTGTGGAGAACTGTCTTGACATGCCTTCTGCAGCAGAGCGATTGATCGTCGGATAAGGGAAATCCTCGCTCAGAAGGCCGTGGAGAAGGAATCCTTGGTGGTCGAATGGTTTGGACTGAATTCCGGAGGTTCCGGTGCCCGTTTGGATTCCATTCGACCCCATGTTGGATTCCTGGTAAAGATAGGTTCTTGAGCTCAGATGGTCCTGGTGCATGGCTTGCAGATTTTCCTCGAGACGACTCCCACTTCAACCCGATAATTAAGAAGACGAAAAAATTTCAAGACAAGAAGAAATTATAACATGGTTATGTTTGAAAATCAGATAATTTCAGCCGGAGACTTTTATCTCTGGGAAAAAAATAGGAACTCACATCAAGACTTGGCTCCAGTCCGTGGGGGAGGAGAGGGGGAGATCACTCGTCGGCACCGCCAGATCGTTCAGGAAGCCGCTGGCACCTGTCAGATCGGGGCCCTGGAAGGTTTCTGAATCTGCAGACTCCTCCCAGGACCAGACTGGCTTGCCGACAGCTGCCTCCGCCGGCCACCGGTAACTTCTCAGATCCCCACCCGCCGCCAAGCAGGACCCAGATGGCGCCGCCCCTGACCGCGGCTCCCCATCAACCCCGCCTTCTGCTGCGTTCCACCACCCCGCTCTGCGGACCCCCGTGCGTAATTCCTCCGCCATCTTCAACTCTCTCTCTCTCTCTCTCTCTCTCTCTCTCTCTCTCTATCTATCTATCCCTCTCCCTCCCCCCCCCTCCTTCTTCTTCCTCTCTCTTATCCCGATGCTGTTCGTCCTTGGTTCCGATCGTTTTCTCCTAGTTGTCTTCTTCTTCCTCTCCACCCTCCCTCCTTCCTTCTCTCTCTCTCTCTCCCTCACTCCATCCCCCCTTCCAGAGGAATGCCTGACGAAATGGGAAAGTCACCTCTTATATAAAAGCAATAAGTGATCATGAAAGCATGAACAGACGAGGGAATCGGAGAGAGCAGGTCACGAGGGGATCAACGTTTGACTTCGTGGCGTGAAGAGATCAGTCAGGTGGTCAATTTTCTCGCATATTATTATAATCTGCGCGCAGTCAATTAAATACGATTTCGAATAACTCTCTCAATATTCTTCTCACAAAGGGACATGATGTGATGCGGTGTCCCCCTTTTCTGTTTACCCGCCTCTCTCTCTCTCTCCCTCCTCTCTCTCTCTCTCTCTCTCTCTCTCTCTCACGCACACAAACACAGACACACACACACAAACACACATTTTTTATGCATATAGAGTCGCAATGGGCCAAACTTAGCATGGTAGATTGAGACCTCTATCCATGAATACGTGTGTCAACTACATGAAAGTTTCGTGACGGACTACAAATAATTTGAAGACTACGATAATTCAAATATTTGGTCAGTAAATGAAATCCATATTGGATAACCTAGAAATAACGTACTTGGTCATAAATCAGATCAGCCAATTTTGCATCCTAGAATCCAAAGTCAATGATGGCGCAATACTACCCAGGCATAGATCAAGATTTAATCCGCATAAAATGGGGTCGATAATCAACTATTGTTATTGCTAGGTTGTAGATTAAATCCAAAACCCAGTCCAGATAAGTTCGAAGTTGGGAGACATCATTTTTTTCTCTCTGGACATAATTGATTTTTACCTATATTTACATAACACCTGGATATCTATAATTATACCTGACCAAGAATACCTGCAAGTACCTACCATCAAAATAATTGATGCTCATCAGGGATTTGGATAGGTTGGTCAAGGATAGGCGCAGCATTGGTGATAATAACAATATACCTTAGTAATGAATAAGATAATTCCACATCATCATACCTGGACCAGAGTAAGGATAACTTCATGTCACTTTGATCAATATCAAGGGCGGCATCAATCAATCAAAAAGCAACATCTTAGGTGTGCATTCATATATGAGCACACACATTCTGCGAGAGTGCAGGATGAAGCATGCTGAAGAAAAAACTGACTGGAGTACACCTACCATATGGAGATTGAACTATCATGATCTAACTGAAGAATTATGATGCTGACTCGTTGAGTTCGATCAAGTTAGGAAAGAGGATGTATTTTGAGAGTGGTGTAATATGATTGACGTCATGTTTATCACAAAGCGAGAATTAAGACTTTGCATCAGGCCCTGAGGGTAGTCCAATCTAATCTAGAGATCATTGAATCACATCGAAGAGATTTTATTATGATCTGATTCATCAGTTTTTAATCTTGACCGGAATTTCAATTTCTGGCTCCGACGTGGCATGACAAATGTTGCCCTTGCTTGTGAGTGCTCCTTAACATATAACCATGATTGCCGATTTATCTCTTTCTTCTATCAGCAAAAAGCAAAAGAAACAAAGAAAAAACGTTATTTATGATTAATGATGTTCATAAGCAGGCTGTGTAGATTCCTTCCTAGCCTGAGCATTCTTTGCTTCGATTCTGGTCTGCAAAATAAAGCCTGGAGAGAAAATTAATCATCGGTCGACATCTATTTGAACTAGGTCTAGGTTTTTTCAGGGTATAATATAAAAGTATAAATTATATTCTCTTATTACTTGACGTTCTCCAAGGTCCAACTGAACATTTCTCTATTTTTTCCTAAAAATCTGTCTTGGCTTCCTGTAAACCCTATACGAAGTGACAAAGAGTTTTGATACAAGTGTTGAAGCTTGGTAGGGGTTTTCAATAACTTTCATTTGTGCATACTCATAGTAGATAGATGTTATTAGTAATAATTTCTTCACCCATTTCTCCTCTCTTGGCCCATCTATTACGTTTTCGGTTTCATGGTCGAAGCCTCGCATGGGTAATAAACATCTCAAAGTTAATGCGTTCCAAATAAGGAATATTGATCCATTGACCTTATTAAAGCGAAGATTTGGGGAATCATTAGAGATATGTTAGGTCTACTCCTAGCAAAAAGAAGAACTGATAAGAAACCCCAACCTTGGTTATGGAATGTGCCCTTTCTTTTTAGGTTGTGTATCTTCCTTTATGTTACCCGACCCATAGAATCTAGCTGGGTCAGGGGAAATTTTAATTTGATCACGAAAAGCAATCACAGGCTTTGTTCCCAGGGGTTTTCAAAATATCTTTCAGCCCCCAAAATGTGGAACCCTATGAGCTGAGCTGAAATTGGCTCTTTCTGAGCTCAAGCCAGAGATGATGCATCCCTTGTACAGCCTAAATCCACCCGCTTAATCTTCTAGAGAGAAACTCAAACTCTGGTTCATGGGCTGGACTACCATGGACCTCAGCCAGCTAAATCCTACCTTCATATTCGTCTTTGTGAGAGATATAGGGTGAACGATAGATAAATAGATAGATACTACATCTATATATAGTATATATAGACAGATAGATATGTGGATAGAGAGAGAGAGAGAGAGAGAGAGAGAGAGAGAGAGAGACGGAGGGATAGGAGACGGGTGGCTATTATGTGAATGACAAGACATTGGGTGAATTTTGAGCCAGCACTATTCAAGTTCACCTTATACTGTTCATGAATGAACCCTAATTTCTTAATTCATCATTTTCAAAAAAAATTGGCGGAGGAGAGCGTGAGGAAGAGAAAGAGAGGCACACGAAATATAGTGTGAGAGAGAAACAATGGCTAATATCCAAGAAATTGTGAGATAGGTTCTTCATGAGAAAAATGGTTTCTAGAATGCTTGATAAAGTTCTGGTCTGGTCAACATGGGAACTGGGTTGGGCCTAAATTCTCTCTAAACCCTGGACTTCAAAGCCCATGCCTGGAGAGACTTAGCCAAGTTCTTCGGTAACCCACCTCATTAAAGGGAATTACTGATTTAATTAAAATGTTGATAAACTATTTTTAGACATAGTGATTGGGTATAGGAAATCGTTGGCAGCTCTTCGCACTTGGAAATGTGGAGGTTTATGAGTATGTATTAGTACAAACTTTTTATAAAATATCTGAAATAAAAGGACGAAAGTAAAGAAAAAAATCTTAAAATAGAGGAAAATCTCAAGTGCCCACATGTCATCACACGGAAAATCTTGACCGTCCATCAGCACAAATTCTCTCACTTGATAAAGTAGTTTGAGAAATCTTCTTTCCCCATCGAGAGCTAGATTGACCTGACCCACTCCTCTGTAGACATATTTATTTTGGACCCTTTTTCGTTCCTGCTTTCCATTTATATCCTGGCTATTTACGTCCTAACCCTTACTTCCCGGACAAGGGCGGTCGGTGGGTGAGAGGGGGAGGGGCTCCTTTCTAGAAAAGCGTTATTCCCCGCTTTTTAGCATATTTTTCCGCTTTTGACCGAAAATGCCATGAAAAAGTGGTCGCTGGTGGTGACGTCATCGCTTTCAAAGAGGGGCCCCAACCAGGCGCACGCCGCACGCCACGCACTTGAACCGAAAGGACCAATCTCAGGTGGGCCCGCTATTACATACGTTTGACCCCTCGTCTACATGCGACACGCAGAAGGCCCTGAGAGACATCTTGACCCGTAGGCTCGATACCCACCACAAGAGAGAGAGAGAGAGAGAGAGAGAGAGAGAGAGAGAGAGAGAGAGAGAGATGATACTATAAGTCAACACCTAACTAATTTGATTATCCCGCATTTCCTAGAGGAAGATGTATATTACCCAATACGGATGAGTAATATTTAGGGGAATTATATGCATCATAATCTTTATTGACTTTCTATGAATATATGATGGGGAACGTGGGTGAGAGAGAGAAGGAGAGAGATAGAGAGAACTAGGGTTTAAGATTTGGGGTTTGAGAGATAGAGTGATAGATAGGTACATAGATAGATAGATAGATAGAGAGAGAGAGAGAGAGAGAGAGAGAGAGAGAGAGAGAGAGAGAGAGAGAGAGGTAGGTATATACATCCGTAGGTTGACGACGAAAGAGCTGTAAAGAAAAACAGAAAGTCGTAGGCAGATAGAGTAAGAGGGAGAGTGAGGGGTCATATGCATGGATGGAGAGAGAGAGAGAGAGATAGAGTAAAAGAGAGAGAGAGTGTGTACGTATTAGAGAGAACAGCGAGAGAGAGAGAGAGAGAGAGAGAGAGAGAGAGATTATGGGCCACCAGATTCTGCCGTGATGCCGGCGAAGTTTTCTAGAGGATGCCATTTTTTCAACGTATGACATAGCTGTGGGGTTCACGTAAACCTTTAACAGGTCCGACGTGATTTCGTTTTTTCTTGATAGAATATCCAGCGATCTGGAGGCCCTTAACTCATTCCTGCTCACAAAGTGAGTCTCTTGCTTCAGTCCCCCCCTAGGATAAGGCGTAATCTTGACATTCACGTGACAAATCCCTATCCCTCTCCCTCTTCCTCCTCTCTCTCTCTCTATCTCTCTCTCTCTCTCTCTCTCCCCTCTCCTTCTCTCATGCCCCTTGCTATCTCGCCAGCATACTGCGTCTTGGGATTCCTGGGACAGCTCATCATCGCTCTCCCGCCCTCTCTCTCTCTCTCTCCCCTCTCCTCCTGTCATGCCCCTTGCTATCTCGCCAGCACACTGCGTAGTCCTGGGATTCCTGGGACAGCTCATCATCGCTCTCCCTCCCTCTCTCTCTCTCTCTCCCCTCTCCTTCTCTCATGCCCTTTCTATCTTGCCAGCACACTGCGTAGTCTTGGGATTCCTGGGACAGCTCATCATTGCTCTCTCTCTCTCTCCTTCTCCCTCCCTCCCTCCGTCTCCCCTCTCCTTCTCTCATGCCCCTTGCTATCTCGCCAGCATACTGCGTAGTCTAGGGACTCCTGGGACAGCTCATCATCTCTCTCTCTCCCCCCCTTCTTTTCCCGTAGCTATCTCGCTCGGATAATCCGTAGCCTTGAGATTCATGTGACACCCCCTGGCTCTCTCTCTCTCTCTCTCTCTCTCTCTCTCTCTCTCTCTGTGTACACATTCTACGTTTGCATTCGTACATGTACCTAGTGTCCGTCACTTAAAGCCCCAAGTGATTCGGATCCGGTGCACTACCCTTGACAGTTTCTCTTTTTTTTATAACCAAAAAGGATGGAATGGGCACAGTAAACGAGAGAGAGAGAGAGAGAGAGAGGGAAAGAGATAGGGAGCGAGAGGGAGGGAGAGAGAGAGAGAGAGGAAAGAGGAAAGAGAGAGAGAAGGAAAGAGATAGGGAGCGAGAGAGAGAGAGAGAGAGAGAGAGAGGAAAGAGAAAAGAGAGAGAGAAGGAAAGAGATAGGGAGCGAGAGAGAGAGAGAGAGAGGAAAGGGAAAAGAGAGAGAGAAGGAAAGAGATAGGAGCGAGAGAGAGAGAGAGAGAGAGAGAGAAGCAAAGAGATAGCGAGCGAGAGAGAGAGAGAGGAAAGAGAGAGAGAAGGAAAGAGATAGGGAGAGAGAGAGAGAGAGAGAGAGAGGTGTTCACTCTTTCTGTACTCTTCTCATTGACCACTCCCCGTTTTTCTCTCTCAAAGGTGATAGGTCCCAGTCTTCTTTCCCATCACCAGAGGGTGACCAAATATTTTTTACGTTTCCCTGTTTGTGAGGGCTGTTTATGCCTTGCCTGTATGTCCGACTGGTAAACTTCTCTCTCTCTCTCTCTCGCTCTCTAACAAAATACGTCTCTAGCTTAAAGGAAATCAAAATATTTCACCATGAAGAGGGGCATAAACCCCCACAATAAGCTGTCGGGCTGCGAACTTAACATTTTTAATTAGCATAAAATGCCTCTGATATACCGTGTGGTTGATATCACATCTCTCTCTCTCTCTCTCTCTCTCTCTCTCTCTCTCTCTCTCCCAGCCCCGGAAGAAACTCTAGCTCAGTAATGGTTTTCTGTCACATTGAAGCGGAGGATCGAGGGCGGGTGCCGTTTCTCAGCACTATTGTCGTTCAATTCCTCCATTGATGAAATGGAAGGAAGGTTTTCTAGAGAGATGAAGGCACATTAGTGAGCAGGATCCAGCCTCTCTCTCTCTCTCTCTCTCTCTCTCCAACAACGGAAGACAAGGGACCTCTCCGGTCAATTGAACGGAGGATTGTTTGATCCTGGGCCTCCCATTTCCCCTCTCTCTCCTCTCTCTAATGCACACAATTTTCTCTTCCAGGTCTCGAACAAACGTGCTCCGAGGACGGGAGATGGTCCCTCCACCATAGGCGCATAGAGAGAATCAGGAGAGAGAGGGAGAGAGAGAGAGAGAGAGAGAGAGAGAGAGAGATTCAGGGAAGGCGTAGAGAGAGATAATCCGGGGTTTTGGGACCAGTTTCTATCTTGAGCTCAGACCCAGATCGAGTGAGGACCTCATTCGGATCAAAATCTGGTAAAAGAGTTTACGTTTAGTCAGACACCAGAGAGTTCACCGACCAGTTGACCCTACATAGCATGTCATCTTTAAATTTTATTTATTCATTAAAAAATCATCTCTCGCGCAATTATGACATCATCTATGCATGTAAGTCATTGCTAATAGATCTGCCACAACGGGGGTTCCACCTGGGCAGGTCAACGGGCTTCCATCGCAGATCTCACCCGGACCCCTTGAGCCAAGCAATGAAAGTCAACGGAGAGGGACTGCCTGGCACGTGGGTACCTGGCATCATGCCGCGTAGAGAGAGAAAATGATTGCTGAACTCCCCCCAGGTAGATCAGATCAAGCAAAAGGAACTTGGCTGATTCCTCCACGGGCACAAGGGAGTAGATCGCAGCCATCCGATCAAGATCAAGTGATTCTGATGAGTAGGACAACCATGATGAAGATGGAGGTCATCAAGAAGATCCCAAGCCATGTGAAGCAGGACGTCTTGGAGCCCTGCGAGTAGATCGCCATGGCCCTGGCGTTGACCCGGCCCGTGCCAGCCAGGCTGTGCTCCACCGCCTTCTCGGTCGAGTCGAGTACCTGCCGGAGCATCAGAGAAAGGTCAACGTCATCCGATTGACTGCTCGCTCAACCCAGCTGGATTGGGGCTGACCGAATCATAGATTTCATGGGATGATCACTGAAGGCTCGGGAGTTCTGATGTCAAGATCATTTCGATAGAACTTTTTTTTAAAAAAAAATAAAATAAAAGTATATTCGGTCAAACCCGGATTGAATCAGATGATCTGCTGAAAATGCAGCAAATGAGGTTGACTTAGTGGAACGACCCACAGAAAACGCAGCCGGGTGGGGGTTGACCGAAACCAGATGATCCACAGAACCCACTCGTCATGAGGAGAGATATGATGAGGCCCAGTACCTTCTCGGTGTCCTGCAAGGACCTGTTCATGAGGAGGCTGTTCTCCTTGAGCTGCTGGGCCAGAACGACCATCTCATCAGTCAAATCCTCCTGAAGCTTCCTGTTGGGGCATAAACAGGGCATCAATGCATATTGACTACCTTAGAGTCAAATATTATTGGTTTCAGAAGGCTGAAATAGGGCCAGAAGTCAACGTGGATTTGAAGACTCCGACCCCATTTCTATGGGCGAGGGTGTTATTGTAATAATAATGTAATCAAAATTGGCGGGGTCAACTGGTGATGGGGGCAGTAGAATCAGCCAGAATCCGTTGACCAACCAAAGGTTGACCCATTTTTAGAATGCTACTGTCCAAATCCTTATTTTATTTCTTTTTTTTTTTCATGGGAAAAAATAGAATCGATATAATCATGGAAAAAATACCTATGTTTCTCGATGTGGGCATGCCCTGCAGCATCAAGCCTCACTGGAGCCGTCGGATTGCCATCTGTGTCCTCATCTGCCCTCTCAACGACAGCTTCTGCGTGATGCCTGGGAAATTCCATTTAAATACTTAAATGCAATTTTTTTTTAAAAAATAATAAGTGAATAAATAAATATTTATTTTTTTATGATTTATATTTCTAAAAGTGGATTCACCGACGTTAGCCTTCTTCTCAGTCCAGAGGCGATTATTCTGGGAGGGTTGCTTGAAGGCTCCTCTTGAATAGTTTCCACAGGTTCAGGCTCTTGAGGCTGGCCACATAAATTAATTTCCAGAATTAATTTAAATAATCTGGATGATTTGGAGGCTAAGATCCAAAAGCATCCACTAATTTCCCAAAAAAAGAGCTTATTTTTTTTGGAAAAATAATGGGAAATTAATAACAAGTACCTGAGGAGCAGTCAGCTCCAATGCAAGAGCTTCAATCTTCTCTGAATATTCATTCAACTTCGCCTTGGAAACGCTGCAATCATACATAAAAATCCCTTTTCATAAGATGGAAACTCGTAATAACTTTTTTTTCAAATAGAAACCATAAATCATATTCATTATTGCAGAACATAATACCCTAAAAATAAATAAAATAGCATAAAAACTAGAACAGGGGCTGCCGACCATAAGAATTTTCATTTTTAATTGATAATTTTCTATAATCACAGGTAAAATTTCGATACTAAAAAAAAGGAAGAAGAAAAGTAGATCATATTTCCTATTGGCCCACTAGTGACAACCAGCTGTTCTTGTTTGGGAAGCGGTTTTATGAAATGGAGCATGCCAAGGAAATTTTTTCTCAGATTTTCATTCTATTCTCGGAAATTGGTGTTTCATCAAGATTCAAGATGAATAAAAAAAAAGAAAATTATAACAAGCGATGAAAAAATTAAAAGATTATATTAACCTCGTCATTCCTTCTGGCGTTGTCTCCGCGCCCAATTCCTCCAGAAGCTCTCGCAGCTTGGCAAAATACTGCGTGTTCATGCACAAATCTAGAGTGAGAAAAAGAATGCGTCCAGTAGACCATGAAAAAAGATTCAGGCGCTTGCAATCTTGAATAATCAGCCTCATTTATCTATGCATATTCAGCAGGCAACTGATCTTAAAAGGATCTGTGAGAAAGATTAAAGATGCCCATGCATATGAATCCGAAAGAACAGATGCGTTCGACTAGCCCACCAAATCAAATCACGGAGAAAAAACCCATTTCAGTCTGCAAATAACCGGGTTGACTTGGATCTCCATCGTCGCGCTTCTGGGTTTCCAGCAGAAGCTCAAAGGTAGCATAAAGAACTATAGCCTTGTGTGTTCTTTAATTCTCCGAGGAGTGAAAAAAACAGAGGGACTGCGGTATAAATTTGCAGCCATCCCTATCAGAAAAGTCCTAGAAAGCTCCATCATCATGCTCATAAATGTAGTATGAATGAAGGCTAGGGATTCTCTTCGCCGCAGGTTTAAGGAAGAAATGAAAACATGATCTAGAGAAGGTGCCTTAGTTAAGGACTTAACAATACTGAAAGAAGACCAGAGGAACGGAGAGAAACAAGGTAAAAAAAAAATGGAAAAAAACGAATCATTACAGGTACAAATATGTTCATCGTGTTCCTTTAATGGATATAAATATATGTCGATGGCTGCTCATATTTCATCTGAGGTGGGTCGTCCTCACCGATTCAATGATTCAATGGCTTGTAAAGAATATACAATAGCTATGATTTCTGTATCTTCTGGTCAGAAACCAATCTCACCTATTAATAAATACAACAAACATTTCTCGCTTCCTGATCGTACTATCATGAAAATCATCCAAAACCATCTTGCAAAGTCAACGTTAGAAACCCTGAATTCTGGGTTCAAAAGTGTTATTGGATGGCAAACTTATTATGTGAGTGTGGGGAAAAAAAGGGGGGAGTGAACAAGGCAAGGAAACGCAGGCGAAGGGCGTCACATGGCATTGAAAGTGTGTCAGTCTCGTCACAACCAATTATTCCGTGCTTAAAGAACTTAAGAACAAGTACTGAAAAAGGAAAAATTCTTTTACTTCATAATTTGACAAATTTAGGTGATGCTATTCCTAAGATAACATGAAAATCACGAAAGAATTTCAAATCATCGCTACCTTGTTGCAGGTAATGTTTCAGTAGTGTTTTATCTAGTTTAGGTAACAATCATAGCTACACATCTGGTAGGGTTATTGTCGAAGAAACACCTGATTAAACCAAAATTCCATTGTTCTAAGTGGTTCGTGGACCTAAAGATGTTAATCTAATTTATTTCTTACAAAAAATTTGCATGCTATAAAATAAAATATCTGATGAAAAAATGTCTACAAGTTGTTTGACAAAGAAAAAGTTCATGGAACAACACAAACAAGAAAAAAAATCCATCAATTATGCAACTCACATGTATCAATTTTGCCTGATTTTGCTGCCGTGGTGCAGCAACAAGCAACCTCCGTAAGTTGATCTCAGTCTTACTAATTCCCATGTCCAAATCCTGTGATAATTAGACGAATTAAGGACTCCAAAACAAGTCGTCCACTAGAATACATCTTTTGCATATGACTTGAATGACAACCAAGAGACACAAGTATAAAATATTAGTCCCAAATGCGGCATCTATGATTTATGATCAAACATTCATAACAGGAAGAGAGTAGAAGAAAGTCAGGGCAGACTTTCAATTCACCTGAAGCATGAACCATTTGCATCAAGGATTGGGATTTAAGAAAAAAGAATTAAGTTCTCAAATGCTCGAGTGGGGAAACGCAGTGAAATTCTCATCTCAGAGACATATGAGTTTGAAAGGCCTGAATGCTCCAAACTGAACTGCTGGTTACAAACCCTCATAACTCTTATCCAACTGAACTTCCTGTCTTCATCTCTCTATACCTATAAAAAAGAGGTCATGACATGGACCTCAGGATGTGATGATAGGTTCTACATATTTCAGCAGAAAAAGTTAAGGGAAATAAGAAAATGGACCCAGGAGCTAAAGGATTGGAGAGCAAGGGAAATAAGAAAAATATTCTCTAAATTTCAAAAAAGGGTGATTAATGTTTTGCAGGGGAAATCTCATGCAAAGAGAACCAATCAATTTTTCATTAATGAAAAAGAAAATCTACAAAAGGGACTACTTGTCAAGCAAGGGGCAGGGATCAAAATGCAGAAAAATATCCCATTTACAGAGAGCGGATTCAAAAGAGGATGATCCAAAACATTCGTGTCAAACCTAATCGTCGGCTTCTCTTTTGTGTCTTCTGTTAAACATTGATAAGCAATTTTCGCTTCTGGGTATGAGTAAGCAGAGGTGGCGAGATTACATGGCGAAGGAGTTGACTGTACAATCCAAAAATAACATAGAACAGAAAGAGAATAAAAAGTAATAGATGCTCACAAAGGTCCTAAAACTTATCCTGCATTGATAGACTAAAGAATCCACATCAGTCAAGGAATT
>CM046531.1:8742451-8754951 GCA_024713555.1 Spirodela polyrhiza | reverse complement strand
TAGGCACTCAATTACCCGATTGTATAATATAATAAAATTAAATGACAATCAGCCGATCAGATTGTCGATGACGACGATTGACAATCACTATCATCGATTTTGGCTGATCGGATTGTCGATCATTCTAATTGGATCGATGATCGATCATGATCACAGTACCTTACATTACTCTAACTATAAAGAAACAATGTGTATTCCTTTATATTAATAGAAGAGTGAGAGAGATAAGATCTCCTTATTTGTTCTTTCCTTCCCTTGGGTTACTCATGTTATTCTAAAACCCTATGAGATTCATTAAATTCTTCACCAAATCTTACTATCTCTCTTTATAGTAAAGTTTACTAAATTCATATGCATTTGCAAGTATTCTCCATGCTCCACATATTTATAATAACTTGAGGAAGTACTAATTGAGCCATATACATCTCCTTGTAGAGTTGTAGAGCTCCACATTTAATTAAAGCATCGTTGAATTTTTCACCACCAAATAGCACATAGGCGACATGCAATCATATAGTTTGTTCTTGAATAACTCATTTTGGGACACCTCATAATTGCTATTATTTTGCTTACTTTTCTCATGTACGATTGTGACACTTGAAATCACTTTTGCCATTTCTGATTTTTTCACTTCTTTCTATAAAAAAGAGAAAAAATGAAGTATTGTAAAAATGGTGTTCTTAAAAGTACAAGAAAAATATTTGATGATTTGACTCACATCATACAAAGCAAAAGAGACAACTCATATGTGCTTGGTCATTTTTCATACAACGTGAATTTATAATAAGAGGAGGTGAACAAAGTATCTTTCATGAAATGAAATTATGATATATTATTCTTTAACATTTTTTTAATATGTAGAATCAGATCTACATAAATTGCAGAAATCATGAGATGACTTGCTAAAAAGAAGAAAGAAACACTCTTGCCCACGTGATGTGTCTCACAATCGGATAACTTCTCCAAGGATAAAAGAAAATTATAACGTCAGTTTTTTCTAATATCCAGAGCCTCATGCCTACTATAAATGGTAGGAGATTGCTGGTGCGAGCAAGGCAGTGGTGGGTGAGGAATGGAGCCCTCTGTGTGCAGACGGCAGTTGTATGCGGTGTTGAGCTAGGTAAAAGCGTATGATGCCATCGCCCTCAAACTATTTGACAGAGGCTAACACAAGGGCTGGGACATCTTGGAGCTGCTGTCAAGGCAGCCGTGAAATTTCCAAGGTCTTTCAACTGCTGAGATCTCTGATTCGGAAGAATAATGGAGGAAAGGAAGAGGAGGAAGAGCCGTGCCCGGTTCATCCGGCAATGCCGCTACCCCTCGCGACGGACCAAGAGGAACGGAAGGGGAGAGAGATGCCCAAGTCCCTCTCTCTCTCTCTATCTCTCTCTCTATCTCTCTCTCTATCTCTCTCTCTCTCTCTCTCCTGGTGTGGTTTCCAATTAAGATCAATCTTCTTGACAAGCTCCACATTTAGTTAGGGCATTATGTAAGGTTTGCTGATCATGATCGATCGTCAATCTGATCATTATGATCGACAATCCCATGAGCCAAAATCACTGATCGTGATCGTTGATCATGATAATCAATAGTTTAATCAATCATGATCGGGTGATCATTAATCCACACCTCTTAACATATGTTTCAAATCAGAGGCACTATTTAGCAAGTCACTCTTTACTTTTTCCCCTCTAAGGGCACATGGCACATATAGAATAATTATTATATTATAGTATATTATATTCAATATAATAATTAATGTCTCTTCCCTAGGTTCAATCACAACCATTAGATGATGCAAAGTCATCATCCAATGGATGCTCAACCATAAGATCATAACCCACCAATTGATCAACGATCGATCAAGGGCTTGGATCGTAATCGTGGTTATCACCATTTCCACTGATTGTGATCAGTATTCGACTGATCATGATCATCGATCTATCAATCGATCAATCAGACAATCGATCGATCATGATTAATGTACCCTAACATTGTGCCAATGTTGAGCTCTATAACAAAATAATATTGATCTATATTGTTCATTGTTCCAATGCACTATGCTTGTTGATGTGTCTTTCTCTACCCTTATTGTATCCATGTGAACTTGTGCACTAACAAATAACACATAAATGGGTGACCAATCTTCTTGACAAGTAATTGTCAAGCTATATGCCTACCCACACCACAACCTTGAATGACAAATCAAAGCCCATCACCATCCCACAATGACATTTAGTTAAAGCATTGTGCTAATGATGGACTCTACAGCAAAATAATATTGATATGTATTGTTTGATGCACCATACATCATGTAGAGTGAGGTTGAATATCTGATTTAGGACACTAATTTGTTGTCATTTTACTCATTTTGTTGTCTATAACTCTAACATTATAACAAAAACATTAAATGGCTAACTTGCTTCTTAAAAGTGAGCCAACTAATTACTATTGTCTTTTTTCATTTCAAGTGAATTGATTCACTTCATATTATGGAAACGAATATAATATCAATGATATAATCAAACTATCATATATTCCTCTATAATACCATTTTTACAAAGTAAAGTCTTAACTAACTTGATGAGAGAAATTATTAGTTGAGTACCTGAAAACAGAGAGAGACACTCTGCCAATAAATAAGTATTGAAAATAGGTAATTTTTTCATACGCCATGCCTATTATAATAGGCAGTAGTCAATGTGGCAAGGCATAATGAGACAACTCTCTCTCTCTCTCTCTCTCTCTCTCTCTCTACCTCCGAAACCAAAGAAGTGCCTAATCAAGAAAAGAACATACTAAAAATATCAATCCAAAACCGAGATAATCGGTGTATTTTAAGAACCGAATACAACCAATATCCGACCAAAACCCTATCGTCATAAGTCTGGGAATAAGAATAAAGCAAGAGAAAGCCCTCCGTGAGCAAAAAAATACCAGCAATCTAGGAGCCCTTGTCAGCTTTGGCCGCAGTGGCAGCGGCCTGGCCCCTGAGCCGCCCAGTCCTCCGAGCGGCGATGAGCCCCACCTTCTGCCCCGGGGGAGCATCACGGCGGACAGTGCTGGCATGGCCAATGTGCTGGTGGTTGCCTCCACCGTGGGGATGCTCCACAGGGTTCATGGCCACACCCCGGACCTTTGGCCAGCAGTTCCTCTTCACCCTGTATTTGTGGAAGGCGTTCCCGGCCTTGAGCATGGGCTTCTCAGTCCGCCCACCACCGGCCACCTGCCCGATCATGGCCCGGCAGCCACTTGGCACGATCTTCTTGGCCCCTGATGGAAGCTTGATCCTGGCGGGGAGGAAAATCGACAAGGAACGCCATGAACAACAAAGACAGGTCAGCTGATCCGCAGTGAGATTCCGTGGACCCAGTTCTTGGCCATGTTCTTGACAGAAATTAAAGATTAGGAATACATAGATTCGAAAGTAAACTAAAAGCTGTTCAAATAGGGATCAAGGATCAAGAATAGTGATAGGGAAAAGGTCATGAATTGAGGCTGAGATTTAAGGGTTGTGTACTTTACACAATTTAGAAGTGAAGATGGTTTCGGTTCAGCCAACCTGATCTAATCGTGATCAGATCCCGGCCAACTTTCCCATTTCTGCAGGCACATTCTCTGTTCTTTCCAAGTCTCTCATTAAGATGTTCTCAACCAATAACAGACTACAAAAGACTAGGGAGTTGAATGAGATATTCACTGCAAGCCACCAACATTATTCTATCGTCTGTTGTTGCAAACTGTTAATGGGTTATATCGCCGCACAAAACTCAACTTACATCTGTTTTTTGGTCATCCAAGCATAAGAAGAATATTCGAATTTCGAAAAAAACAAAAAAAGTAAAACACTGGTTTTACGTAGGAAGTTCAAGAAGGGTATAAAACCCCAGATATGTTGGGAGAGCAAACTTTTGTCACATTAAAGATGAACTAATCAACAATCGAGGAATCAAAATTTTTGAGATCTGTTCAACAATACGTTATAGCCTATATCCCTCAAAAAAAATAAAAATTAACCATCATGGCATCGAATTCAAAATGAACTTTCGATCTTCTATCATTCGCTTAAGTACTGAACAGTAGGTGTTTTTAGGCGAAAAAAAAAAGGGTATAAAATTTGATTAATTCATCAAGGAAGTGATCTAAACTGTTTCTGAACACAGCACAAGCCAGCACTGTGACAAACTTCATTAATAACTATGGAAAAAAAGGGTCCAGTAAAACCTACTTTTCATGTTCACACCGCCCAATTTTTCAGAATATAACAACTATAACATCTTCCATACTGTTCCCATAAATTTCACAGATTCTGAGTTATCCGATCTAATGGCCATACAAGATATTAAAATGAGTACCACAAGCTAAATCAAACTAGAGCAATGAGTGAAACAATTGATTAGAATGGACAATTGGATGGTTTTCAGAATGATGTATCCTCATTCGAAATTCTCATTCCGACAGGAATGATAGCCCTTTTCCTCATGAATATAAGAAAAGGACCACAAAGCATTCTTTCACGTTGAATGGATGAACGGTTTCTTAACCTAGAAAATCAAACTCGATCAATTTGGTAAAGCCCAATCAAATTAAAAATTTATCAAAAAACTGGGAACTTTTAAATCCACACAAGATTTAAGAAATGTGCATCTGATTAAACAGCCTAAAATCTGCATAAAGTGTTTCAATCATCGATCAAATAGAAAGTCATAAAGAACACATCAAATTTCTCAAAGTTCACCCCGGTAGAAGAAACTATATCAAACACCATATATGCATCTGAACACTAAAAGGTAAACCGAAACCAAGGAGAAAAACAGATCATATACATGTCTGAAGCAGATCTGCAGACATAAATACCAGATCCATCGAACTAGAAACAAAGATCAAAATGCCTTGTAGCTTTAGACTAGTGAATACCTGCTGGTACCGTTATCAGGGTTATGGCTGATGACGATAGCATAATCCCCCGAGCACCGGGCGAAGACACCACGGTCGCCTACATGGTGCTCGACGTTGCACACTACTGCTCCTTCTGGGATGGATCGGAGCGGGAGGACATTACCGACCATAAGGTTAGCCTTCTTCCCGCAGAACACGAACTGGCCAGTGTACATTCCCTCCGCAGCAACGAAGAGTTCCTTCTGGTGCTTGTAGCGGAAGGGATGGCGGAAGGTGACGCGTGCCAGTGGCGCGCCGCGGCCGGGGTCATGGATGATGTCTGTGACCACCCCTTTCAGGTATCCATTGCGCTCGCCGAAGTCGAGTGACCGGAACCTCGCCGGCCCCTTCCGGTGATGAGTGTGGGACTTGAACACGGAGCCGGCACCCTTCCTCTGCGCTCGGATGACCCGCCCCATGGCTACTGGAGGTCGAATCCAGCCGGGAGGCTAGGGTTTTGGAGTTGCTCCCGCCGCCGCTCGGAGGAGCCTGAAGCCGGAGGAGCAGCCTTTTAAGGGCACCCGCCGCTGGACTTTGCTCACCAGGACGGTTCACTAAAATTACGATTCTACCACTTCCGGTTCACAAATCCGGCCGACCGGCCCGGCGCCCGTCGGCCCATTAACAGTTTCCTCGTAATGGGCCCACTAATGCTGACGTGTATTTCCCCACAGGATATATATGAGAATAATCATTTCCCAAGGGTGGTCGTCGAACTAATTTTATCATATTTCGAATAAATTTATGTCTGGGGCCCACATGAGACCATGCCAAAATTCTCACCCAGTAGTCATGTGTTTACCGACTTCCTGGGCCCCACCTAACGGTCAACGCGGCCGATTAAGTTCACAAAAATTACGATTTTACCACTCCCTGTTCACCAATCCGGCGGACCGCCTCAGAGCTTGCCGGCCCATTAGCACTTCCTCTTAGTGGGGCCGTCAATGCTGATGTGGATTTTCCCATAAGATACATGCGAGAATATTAGTTTTCTTATTTCTCGAAATTCCGAGAAATTGACCGATTGAGTAACCGAACCGCTCGTCTGTGGGGCCTACAGATGAATATGTCAATCCTCTCAACTACTCTGTGAGGCGTGTTTCGCAACCCCGTGGGCCCCACCAGGGATGGTCAACGCGGGCGACTGAGACCCCGAAGTTGGCATCTCTCCCACCTTACTGGACCCCACGAAAGAAGGATCAGTCGGGCCCACTCCCATGCCTATCCTCGAGGCACAGACCGAGTGAGGAATTTACCACAATACCCCTGCAGGGTTTATATAGCAGCCCCAGAGAAACCAGAGGCCGCCGCAGATCGGTTCTCCGGGTAGTAGTGGTCGGCCGCGGCGGCGGCGGCGGCGGGGGACGGGAATAAAGTCTCAAACTCTCCGCCGCGGAGAGAGAAATAGAGAGATAGAGAGAGAGGTGGGAGAGAGAGAGAGACAGAGGGGGAGGAGATGGGGAATGTGGAGTTGAGCACGAAGGCGGGGGGGCTGGGGAGGAAGGAGACGGCGGCGGCGGCGAGAAAGCTTCCCGGAAGAGGGGGGACGGGGGGGCGGCGGTGGCGGCCGTCGCTGAGCGCGATCGCGGAGGATGGGGTGCTCGGAGAGGGAGAGGGGGGAAAGGGAAGCAGAGCTCGATCGGGGCCGTCGGTGGTGAAGCTGAAGACCCCCCGAGGAGCAGCCTACTTCGCCGTGGCTGTGGCCAGATCTCGCCTCTGGTCTGGGAGGTAACGCCAATCTCTCTGATTCTCTCTCTCTCTCTCTCTCCTCTCTGTCTTTCCATGTCTCTCTCTCTCTCTCGTTCTCCCTCTCTAAGTTTCTCTATCTGTCTTTCTCTCTCTCTCTCTCTCTCTAACCCGAGGTCTGATGGCAGGGACTTCAACGGTCAGCCGCCGACGCTGAGCTTCACCCCGTCGCCCTTCATCTTCTGAGCTGCTGCCGCCGCCGACGGGGATTCACCGACTGCCGCCTCCATCTTGGCCTTCTGCTTCTTGTACAGAGTATGTTCGTAAGTGCTATTAGTAGAAAAATCGCTGGGATAAGTTTTGCAGCGCGGGGTCCAATACACCGGGCCAGGCCGGGCCGGGCCATAAATAATAAAATTAAAACTAAAGGCTGGAGGCTAATAACCAATCTTATTAGGGGCTCAGATTCAAATTCAGCCATCCTTTTCCTATCTCTCTCTCTCTCTCTCTCTCTCTCTCTCTCTCTCTTCCTTTCTTATAATATTTTGAGATGATAGTTACTTAGATATATATTCTCATTATGTCTTTCTTGGCATTATGGTAAAAGGCTTCCTTTTTCAGAAAATCAAAACGTTCTGTTAATATTGAGAAAATGTAAAATCAGTGATTAAACTATTATGAAAAATATTTCTTCCTTTTAATATTTTTATATTGAGCCATTCTTATTCGGCCCAGTCCTGCATTTGTGGACCCTACGAGAACAGGATAGGCGGTGACAGGGCGTCGCCCAACGTTTTTGATAGAAGAGAGAGAGAGAGGGGGGGGATAGACAGAGAGAGAAGGGGAGATAGAGAGGGAGAGAGGGAGAGAGAGAGAGAGGGGAGAGGGAGAGAGAAATAGAGAGAGAGAGAGAGAGAGACAGACAGAGGGGGGGAGAGACACAGAGAGAGAAGGGGAGATAGGGAGGGAAAGAGAGAGAGAGAGAGGGGGGAGAGAAATAGAGAGAGAGAGAGAGAGAGAGAGAGGAGTAATCGTGTAAAAGTATAGTTCCCCATGTAGGAAAGTAGGAGACGGAGAATCCTATTGAGCAGTGAAGAAAGGGAAATGGGCCCACAAAAACCACTTGTATCTCAACAAATTAGACCAAATGGAGGTCAATTACCAAGTTAACCCATAGCCAATCCACAAAATAATTATCCTAGTTTTCAACATCAAATTAACATGGTAAATGCAAGTTTTGAGGAGACTTTTGTACCATCTCAAATGGAAGACATGAAGGTCATTTCTCAATTACGAAATGGAAAGGTTTAGAGTGATTTATACTAACAAAAGGTTGATGGAAAAGAGAGAGGGAGAGAGAGAGGGAGAGGGAGAGGGAGAGGGAGAGGGAGAGAGAGAGAGAGGGAGAGGGAGAGGGAGAGGGAGAGGGAGAGGGAGAGGGAGAGAGAGAGAGAGAGAGGGAGGGAGAGAGAGAGAGAGAGAGAGAGAGAGAGAGAGAGAGAGAGAGAGAGAGAGAAGGAGAGGGAGAGGGAGAGGGAGGAGTAATCGTGTAGAAATATACTTTGACACCCGAGAAGTACGGATCCTCACGTAGGAAAAGTAGGAGACGGAGAATCTTACTGAGCCGTAAAGGAAGGGACATGGGCCCACTAAGAGTTCCGTCTCCACCTCATTTATAACAGTTTTAGATGACTCTGTAGGAACGCTTATTGGGCCAAATGGACAAGGAAATAGGCCCATTAATATACTTCCATACCCCGTTAGATTAAGACAGTGACAAGGGCCCAACAAAGCCCTGCTCGGATTCCGAGACCTGCTTCTGAGCCTTAGGATTGGAACCACAGGCCCATAAAACTAAATACCTAAAATACCCTTGAGGTGCGAGGTTATCATAGGAGGGCAATGTAGGCATTTGCGTCTGTGTAACTCCGCCTGCCCGAGCATATAAATTGCAGGCTCTACCCGCCGCCGGCGATTCCACGCTGAGGAACCCAAAACCCAGAGAGAGAGAGAGAGAGAGAGAGAGAGAGTGAGTGGTTTCGGGATGGGGTTTCTGAGGTTCATCCGCTGCGGCTGGAAGAGCGGAGAAGAGAAGGGGACTGTCGAAGAAGCGGGACGACGGAAGGAAGCGGCGGCTGCGGCGGAGGAGGAGGCGGATGATCTGCGGCGTCTGAAGGCGCTGCTCCGATGGCGGCCGTCGCTCGCCACCGTCGAGGAGGACGAGGAGGAGGAGGCCGCCAGAGGAGACATTGCGCCGGCGAAGGTGAATCACGGAATTGTCCCTTACATTTACCCCTGCTTTCAGAGGTAATCTCTCTCTCTCTCTCTACCTCTCTACCTGTCTGTCCATCTCTCTATCGGTCCATCTCTTTATTCCCCTCTCTCTGTTTCTCTGAATCCTTTGCAGGAGCATAGCCGCCGATATTCATCTGCATTCAGGATCTGATGCGGCTGGATTGTATACGAAGGTCATAGGCTCTGCATGATTGATTATATGCTCCGCATGGAAAGTTTCCAGAGTCTGTGGGGTTGGGCATTTTATGGTTGCGCTTCAATCCAGCCCGAGAACAGCACACTATTTGCCATTTATAACTGCATTATGTGTGATTAATTACTATGATAAGCAACTTTTTTGACCCGATGTATCTCACACATCGGGTCCCATGAACATATCATTACTGTTTTGAATTCTAAGGATGGGATAGAGAGAGAGAGAGAGAGAGAGAGAGAGAGAGAGAGAGAGAAAGTCATGGAAGTGGGCCGGCTGAGTCGTTTTACATTATTCCAATTTTATAATTTACGTAGTTACATTTTGTTCCATTTAAAAGTAGAAAAGTTTTGTTATATTTTATTTGAATTCTTCCCGCGCTTTTCCGGGTGTTGTAAAGCTGGAATTCCAGTTATGTCCCCCGGTTATTGTTACGATTGGGGGTAATTTGGGGAATTCGGAAGCCCTCATCTCGATCCGGCGGGAGCCTATAAATACAGCCCCGGAGTTAGTTAGCCTCTTCCTCATCGGCTCAGAGAGAGAGAGAGAGAGAGAGAGAGAGAGAGAGTATGGAAGGGATGCAAGGCGGGGCGCCGGGGAGAGTATGCGGCTCTGGCGAGGAGGGAGGAGACGGCCGCGGTGTACAGGCATCCGAGAAGCAGGAGCGGCGGGGCGAGCGGGGACAAATGGCGGCGGCATCGCAGGGCGGAGGAGCCAGAGTGGTGACCGCTGTTCGATCCGACACAGGAGGAGAAGCGATGGCCGTTGCTGGATTCGATACCGGAGCTGGGAGACAAGGCCGCTGTCGAGGCAGCGCATCCGACCGTTGTCGCTGTGAAGAGGAAGAAGCCTGGGAGATCCGTCTCTCTGGCGGCCGGAATGGGAGCGCGCTCCTGGATTAGAAGGTGATCATCTCTTCTTTACGTCTCTGTTTCCCTCCTCTCTCTCTCTCTCTCTCTCCCCACCGCCCTCCTTCATCTCTAGTGATGTGGGATCGCGATTTTTTATGGATCCGGAAGATAACCTCAGTTCCTTTTTCTGCGCGACCAACGCAGGGAATTCACCTGTTAATCGGCCTTCCCGACTTCCCTTCCCTGGACCATGATGTTCTGAGCCGTACAGCAACTGGAAGACGAGGAAGCAGCAGATGAGCTGTCGTGCGGCGAGCAGTCCTGGTCCGACGTTCGTCATCCTTCTCCTGTTCCATTCTTCTTTTCCCCCTTATTTCCCCCCAAAAGCATGCTGCCTGCCTTATTTCGTAGCATATCAGGCCGCTGCTGAGGCAGATGTAGTTTACGTCGGCTTCAACATTCCTCTGAGCAGATTGGTTAACATAGGACGTCCATTGGCATGGTAGTTCACTGTATGCAAAACCTTCCAGTAGCTTTCAGCGAATGAAATTATCATTTGACCCTTAGCGTCTGGTTTTTCTTCATAATTAAGTCCCAGGAGGGTGACTAGTTTCTCAGCTGATACATAAATTTATGCCCTTTTCTTAAAAGATGAGCAGCTAAACTTGTTCGTATTTCCATAAAAGATAAATAGATTTAATCGGTTAGGAAAATCAGTTATTTCGAAAACATAAAGATAGTCATCGTTCTTTATTTCATTTCGTTATAATTTCTGGACAACGTCAAAATTAAAACTATAGATTCTCCAGAAAATATGTCCTCTCTTTCTCCAGTTTGTTAGATGGAACTAGTTGGCACAATCCAAACTTCCACATATTTTCAGTGTGACTTTAATTTTATATTATGACTAGCTTTTCTTGATCAATAGTTCCTGATTGTGTTTTATATTCCCAATCAAATAATCAAACATTTCCGAATAAATTGCTTGGTTCTGAAAAGAATATACTATATGAGTAACTGAGAGTGACATAAGGGACATCTTATATTTAGCTTTTATAGGTGGACATATTAGAAAATATATAGGCTTTTAAATATAGGCCTTTGGCAGCAAAAAAAACCTGCATATTAGAAAACACATTTGGTATTAATTAGATTTAGAAAACACCCATCTCCCGCAAGATAAAAATTGATCTCGGTGCAATGTTGAAGGCGACATAAACTACATCTGCCTGACCAGCGGCCTGATATGCTACCATCTGTACCGCAGGCCGCATGCTTCTGGGCGGAAATAAGCGGGAAAAAGAGAATGGAACACGAGAAGAAAAATGACGAATGGCGGATCAGGACTGCTCGCCGCACAACGGCTCATCTGGTGTGGCGCTTGCTCGTCTTCCATTTGCTGTACGGCTCAGAATGCCATCGTCCATGGAACCGAAGTCGGGAAGGCCGGCTCACCGCCGAGATCCCTGCGTTGGTTGCGGAGAATTAAGGGTAAAAAATCATCCTCGAGATCCATGGGGGAATCCAAGTCCGCCTTCATATCGACTGAGAGAGAGGGAGAGAGAGAGAGATGATAATAACCTTTTGATCCAGGAGCTCGCGCGCGCCACTGCGGCCACCAGGGAGACGGATCTCCGAGTCTTCTTCCTCTTCACTGAAGCAACATTCGGATGCGCCTCCTCCACAGCGGCCTCCTCTTCCTCCTCCGGTATCGGATCCTGCAACGGCCTCCAGTCTGGCTCCTCCGCCCTGCGATGCCGCCGCCATTCATCCGCGCTCGCGGCGCCGCTCCTGCCACTCGGACGCCTGTACACGCCGGCCGTCTCCCCCTCCCTCGCCGGCGCCGCGTGCTGTCTCTGGCGCCTCACCTTGGCGTAACTCACCAAGGCCGAGAACCGCATCCCCTCCATTCTCTCTCTCTTTAGTCGCTCTCTCTACTTTCTCTCTCTACTCTCTCTCTCTACTCTCTCTCTCTACTCTCACAATGAGTCGATGAAAGTGGGGGGCCATTTCCCGGGCTGTATTTATAGGCCCCCGCCAGATCGTGAGGCGGGCTTCTGAATTTCCCAGATTGCCCCCAATATAACAAGAATTGCGGGACATAATTGGAATTCCAGCTTTACAACGCCCCGGAAAGCGCGGGAAGAATTCGAATAAAATTAGAACTTTTCCTTTTATCAAACAGATCAAAATCGAAGTAAATATAATATAAGTAAAGAATATTCTAATGGGTTTCTCAGCCCTCTCGAGTTCTTAGAATTTATTTCTTTTGACCCAATCTGCAGATCATTTTTTTATTTAATATTATAAAATGGAATAAGAGCGCTTAACTTCATCTAATATATTTATAAATAGTAAATAATGTCCTCTATTTAGGGTGGATGGAAGTGCAACCATGAGTTATCCTCCCCCCCCCCCCTTTAAACTATGCAAACTCATACCATTTCTTTGACCTCCCAATATATTAGCCAAATCAATTTATGGATGATGATGACTGACTGTTAGAGGATGATGACTACACTAGCGATGTCCTTGGA